>NDGN011499861.1:0-17539 GCA_002564285.1 Tympanoctomys barrerae
GGGGTGGGAAGCAGGTGAGTGGAAACTGCCCGTGGTTTAGGAGTTATAAAATGGAAAGTATGCACAAGAGCGAAATTATTTATACATGGGCATCTTCACTGGGAGAAACAGCTCCTCTATCTCTCAAACTAAGACTACAGCACAACTCATTTTTCGCCTTTCCATCCCAATTAGCTGCGTATTTTTAGCACGTGTTACATAAGGCTCATCTGCCCAAATCCGCTGGCTGGGGGCCTTTCCTTTCACTGGCTGACTGACCCGCGTGGTAGGATGACGAGCAGATCACGGCACATCTCTAAATAGCCTGCCCGAGGAGAGGTGGACAGAAAGAGCTCTCGGGATGAAGCGAGGGTTTGTATCTAGTGTGCCAGGGCTAAATCCATCCCTTCTAAAAGGGGAAAGCAGAGAGAATGCACAATTCCAAATCAAACTGCCGCATGTGGAGAAGGCTGCTCCGCCTACCCTAAGCATACAAGGACAGAAGCACGGCTCAGATGGGAGTGAAGTGCTGACAGTAGAGGCCCCAGGCTTCCACGGAGGTGGCCAGCCCTGAGCGCACAACGCTCCAGGGGCTCCATCGGCCGCAGAAGCATCTTGGATGTGCACATACTCTACGCAGGAGCTACAGGCCTTTTTAGGGAGAAAAAAAAGGCATCTGTTTTGGCAGTGAGAAGCAAGAACAAACATGAAGGAGGACACTTTGCCCCAGCCCCTCTCCGTCGTTAGCTTTCACCCTTCTAGGAAGAGCCCTTCCCCTCTCTCAGCATCTGCAGGCTTGTGCTAAAAATATCTACCATCACTTCTCTATACAGGGTGAGGGAGGACAAAAATGAGACAAGGAATGTGTCAAGAAAAGTATAACATTATATTCAAGTGTAAAGCACGACTGTTATGAATCTGAACTGTACCTACGATCACAGACCCCCCAAGTCAATGTTGTAGAGGTCATTGCCACTGGACCACCTCCTCGAGGGGGCGCGCTGTTGCATGAGTTGCTTACAAAACCAGCCACCAAAAAGGTAGTCAAGGAATTTAGTGCTGGGGTACTTACCTTACAGCCCAAAGGATACGCTGAAGCCATAAACCTGTCCACAGGCCCTAGGTTCATCGGGACGCAAGTGTCCACCATGGGGACTATTGGCACCACCCAGGACCCCCTCCGTGGCCTCTCAGCTCCTGAAGGTTATGTAAGGGGCAGACACCAAGAGACAGGCACTTTCCTGAAAACACAGATGTCTCCAGGACCATCTGAAGTCACTATGGCAAAGTCCCTCCAGAGTAAATGAAAAATAAAGCAGTGTTAGTCCTCAGCATACATCAACAGTTTGCAATTCTGTGTCTACCTATTAGGAAATGACTAACGTTCCACTCCATCGCTAGAGTGAGAACCGGCTCTCCCGGTGAGAACTGACGTCCCCCTGCTCAGGAGCTCTGGCCACGAGCTCTCCTCTCCAGCACCCTCGGGCCAGAGCCATGGGGTTGAGTCCCACGTGTCAGGCAGTGCACACGTGGAGCAGCAGGTATGAACCAGCATGCTGGTGACAGTTACAGCGCTCAGGGGCCAGACAGACCTGGATCTCTGTGTCTTTCCAATGTGACCCTGAGGGAGGTAATTACTCTGCTCCTGCAACAGTTTTCAATTGTATAAAATGTGCTGCTTCACAAGTAGGTTGTATTAAATTAGATGGTATATACAGAAGTGCTTAATACAGAGCCTGATTCAGTGAGGACAAGTTTCCTTTCCTTCTATAGCCTTCAATTCCCAGGTAGTCTAAGTAAATCTGCAATTCACAAATTAACTGTTAATCTCCTTTCTCTTCCGAGCACCCCCAAGCACGTACATTTATATACATTCTGTCTTTCATTATCCTGTGTACTACTTTTCAGCCTAAACTTCCAAGATCAAATTCTATTTCTAGAGATACTATTTGCTGCCTCTGGCCTGCAGCAGTGTCTGTGTGTGTGTCAGAAGATTCCCAGCTGTGGCTATCCAGGTCACCACTCATTTAACAAGGACAAAAGACATGGTGGTAAAAAATAAAAGAAGAAAAAGCACTTGCTTACAAAGCCCTCTGAATTTCAGCTGCCAACTTTTGAGTGGAGATAACACCTGCGGTATCCCGCGTGGTTTCACTGTACGATCAAGTAAGAGTATTGAGATGGGAGAGCTACGCCGCCCAGTACTGCGTAAGTACCCAGCCTCCTCTTCATCACCATCACTGCCACCACCATCATCACAACAATGCCACCACAATCGCCATCCTAACTCCCACCACCACCACCGCCACAGATTGCTGCCACTACTGCCATCATCAAAGTCATGACAATGACTGCCATTGCCATCGCTACCCCATCACCGCTGCTGCTCCTATCAGAGCAAAGGCCTCGTAGCACGTGGGCACGCACATAAATCACTGATTTTACTAGCCAGCTGCTCCTGGCCTGTGCCATGAGATATTGTGATAGTCCTTTCTTTGAAGAAAGTGGTTATGTACAGTGATTGCCCTGAGTCCCAGATGGAGGATTCCTCCACCTACCAGAACTCCCAGCCCTACAACCCTGACCAGGGCCCTGGAGGACGGAGAATTTGAATTCTGCCAGCCAAGTTTCTGTGCATATCATCGCAAGCCTCAGCAGTCAGCTGCTGAGCAGCAGACTGAAAATTCATGCCTGCCAACCTTGTCATTTCTCAAAATTTTTGAGTTATTTATACTGCACAAGTCTGTGAGATATAAGTCTCCAGATTCCTGGGATGTACAAGAAACTGGAACAGTATTCTTCTAGAAACTCCCAACCAAAAGTTGATGGTACTATATGCAGATATGCAAATGTCACAAAGAAACCCATCATCTTGTTCAATTAGTATGCATTATTATATTAAAAAATAAAAAAAAACACCTCACGAAAATGACGGCACCGGGGCCTCCAGGATTCTGGAAGAATTCTCCCACTCCATTTCTCCCACCTCGATTACCTTGCCTCCCTACCGAACCCCACAGCTGCAGGGCACCTTCCTGCCTGCTCCTGCGAAGACTTTCAGGCCTAGTCCACGTCCCAGGTGTTGCTGGAAGCCTGTCTGGTTTCAGCTTGCAGTGACTTTCACTCATGACGCCACATCCCTAGCTCACAGCAGAGCAACCCAGACTCCAGTGCCACGAACCTGCAGCCGGTGGGGAGGGCACACGGGCTTGTCAGGCTGCATGTGAATGTATAGTAGAGTTAATGTATAGGAGTAACAAAACTTGCCGATTTTTAATTTTTTTTTATTGTAACACAGGTGTGTCCAACCCACAGGACACAGGGTGAACATGCCTGGCTCCAAATGATACTTGTCTGCCTGGGAGCGGCCTGAGCTCACGCTCCAGAGCCCTCCCCCGGCTTCACTGCGCAGCTGAGGGGGTCTCGGCCCACAGCGCACACCTGCAGATCTAACCAGCGATACAATGTAGGACGCTTAGAGAGGTCAAGCCAAGTAAGTGTCCAGGTGGTTTCCTGGCTCACAGAAAGAAAAAGGGAACCGATAGTGCAAACCATAGATCATAAAAATGAGAAAATGGGCATCTTAAAGAACAATTTTCAAGACCTGGCTGCCCGGGTTTGGGCTCTAACTGTCTCCCTTCCTACTTCAAGGCTTAGTAACTTGCCCTGGAACAGGCTGGGTCCCCTTAAACACCCAGCCCACTCTCCCCAGTGTCTCCCGCCTGACCCCTTTCGGTGTACTTGAGGCCCCTTCCAGGTCTACCCAGGAGCTCCGGCTGCCCGGCTCTGGTGGTGTGCAGCCTTGGGCTGACCCCTGGCTCCTCTGCGCACACAGCTGTCCACATCTGCACTGGTCCTGAGCCCCGCACAGCTCTGGCTTGGCCTTGAGAGCCCAGCACACCCTCTACCATACCTGCCCTCCACCCACACTGTGTGTGCAGTCTCACTTCTCCCGGGAGCTCATTTCTGGGCGACTCTTGGCTACCACAGTGTAGACTAAGACACTGAGCACTGTGCAGGCTGCTGTGGCCTTGCGAAGATGTACAGAGAATGCTCCACCGCCCCACATCCACGCACACGTCCGGTGTGTCCATCCCCAAAGACCAGGACAGCCGGAAGGAGGAGGAGGCGGGCCTTACGATTTTCCTTAGTGCGCTAAGCACCTGTTCTAAGGCCCCACTGCAGGAAGCGGCGGAGCTGGGACTCAGTCCCTCACAGAGCCTCCACGCCCAAGCTGCCCGCCATCCTGGTCCCGCGGCACACCTCCTTGAGTGCGGAATGTTTCCTTCTATCCATTCTAACATCCACTGATTTCTTAACACCTCCTCCGCCTTCTGTCCTTCATCTTTCTAGTAAGATGACAGCAAAAGGGTTTCTTCCACTTGGTAGCCGACATCGTCCCAAACAAAACTAGTATTTACTTTGAGTAAGGATCGAGGAGGAAAGTGCTTAGCAGCTAAAAGGATCAGGCCAAGAGGGAACAGCCGACTCCAGTGCCTGTTCCCCACCCACCAGGAAGAGCTCCCAACCCACAGAAGCCAAGGGAGCGAAGAACCTGGCTCGCTGGGTCGGATCCATTTGGGAATCGAGGTTGTGGGCACAGTGCTCAGCATCCTCCCTGCTCTCTAAGTATCCGAAGGAGCTCAGAAGGCAGCGACCTGGTGTTTAAACACCTTCCTTCTGCGGGCTCCCCATAGCCACCTCTCTCCCCAGTGCCAGTCACCCCCAGAAGCGGGCAGCTCTGGCCAGCGTGGCTCCCCACATTCCGACCACATTCCAAGCTCCTCAGACCACTTCATTCTGTTTGCTGAACTCCCCTTGGATGACACTGCCTTTCTCCCTCCCTCAGCTCACAGACCCAGCCTGCCAGGCCAGCCCAGCCCGCCCCTCCAGGAGCCTCCCGCTGCCCCTGGGCCTGAGCAGTCGCTCCCACTCCTACGCTGCTCTCCTCCGCCACAAGGCTGGGCTGTGAAAGTCACTGCTTAATCACACGCCTGCGAGGTGGGCTGTTTCCCAAGTGGTCTTCCAGCTCGGCTGGGAGTGCAGGCCCGTGGCTATACCTCTGCATCTGCCCCACCGCCTACAACAGGGCTGAGCACACAGTACAGGTGACAAATACGCATAGCTGGCTGATAGTGTCCCTCTGTCTTGAAGGCTGGCCACAACATGACAATGGCAGGCCAGCAGGATACATCCTGTTCCCCTCACAGTGAACCTTTGCTGCAGGAGGAAGAATTCCAACCCCAGGCCCCGCTCTGAGCTCCAGGGGGCTGGACTCTGGCTTCTCCACAGGGGCATGGCCTGGGGTACAAACACTCCCCAATTATCTTCCTAGCTCCAGCTCTTGGACACCGTCAAACGTCCAGACAAGGTAGCAGAACCTGCACTCTCACATGCTCCAGAAGATTCCAGCACGACAGTCTCTCCTACAGCGCTTTCCTATCCCATCGTGCACTCACTCTGCTTATTTCCCCCATAAAAATAAAGTCGCTTGCCAGAAATTCAGGAGCACCATTTTCCCGCCCCCCTCCATCACCAGCACAAAGGTTCAATTTCTGTTTCTTTCTCCTGCTTCACTGAAGGCCTGTGGTATTTTCTCCCCTCTTATATTCTGAAGAATCATTGAGCCCTGTAAACCTGAGGGAGATCAAAGCCGGATCTTCTACGTGCTTCTTCTTTCCGACAACTAAGACACGAAGGGGGTCCCCTCCAGGTACAAGGACTTCACCTCACACCGAAGCTGTGTAAAGAGAGGTTTGGCAACGCTGTGGGGCCAGAGCACATCCCTGGCCCCAACGATATCCACATGCTAGCACCACATTCTTAACTCCACGATAATCTCCAGGCAACCAAAAGCCAGCTGCTTAGCAACAGCAGCTGGAAGATCAGCTGCACGTCTCTATCAGAGCTCTGCTCTGGCCTCCTGGTAAGCATAGGCTGGGAGGGAGGCACCTTGGGCAGCCACTGCCAGCATGGCCTAGGCCATCTGGGCTCAGGTGGCAGCAGCCCAGGAGGAAAGGCTTAAGGAAGATGGCCAGCAAGAGACCGATTATGCACTAGTTAAAGGAGAAATCCACAATGGTTACTTGTTGTAATTGCAGGGGCGGCAGCTAAGCCCCTTCACGGGGTCTCCAAGGCATTTGTCTCTTACTGTGGCTGCTTCTCCCTGCTGGGGATGCTGTGTCCCTAAAGATGTCAGAGGGTGGCTTTCGAAGCCCTTCAGTTAGTACCCCAGCCAATGTAGTCAGCCCTCTGAACCCACAGGCTCTACATCCACACTGCCAACCAACTGCAAATGAAAAACATTAAAAAAAAAAAGATCAACCTGTACCTGTGCTGAATATGCACAGAATTATGTCATTATCCCCTGAAAACACAGCACAGCTATCTGCAGCACAGCACCTATGTTGTATTAGTGTTATAAGCAACATAGACATGACTGAAAGTTTATGAGAGGATATGTATAGGTTTTATGCAATATACCTTGTTTTATGCAAAAGACTTGCACATCCACTGATTTTGGTATCCGGAGGGGAAGGCAGGGGCATGGAGCCAATCCCCAGGGGACGTGAAGGGGCAATTTGTACAGAAACTTTTGGAGCCTCAAGACCAGCTCTTTCCCACTGAGTCTACCAGACATGCTAATAAGGAGTTTGGACAATACTGAAGAACTTTTGTAGAACTCGAGTTTTCCCAGATACTGCAAGGGAAAGAGGCAAAAATACAGGATCAAACAGGATGGGGTGACTTGGGCCCTAGCCAGAGATCAGACTCTATCACTGCCCAGCTCTTGGACCCTGAAAGGACTCCCTCCTCTACAACTAGGGACAATAGAACCAGCCAGGTCACCTTGGGGCTGCTGTGCATGGCAAAAGAGAAATGTGTTGAGGAGCATCTGCCCCTCTGTGGGGCTGCAGGATTAATATAATAAATGAAGTTACCTTCCTGAAAAAGGTGCCAAAGTAGATAAAGAGAGACACCAGGGCGTGACAGTACGAGGATGAGGACGAAGCAGTTGCACTCACCGGCTGCAGGAAAAGGTATCAAGATGTTTACCAACCTTTCCCTTGAGGGCTGGGCAGGGGAAAGTGTAAGAAAAGCAATTCTTGCTAAGCCAGAGGGCTCCTTGGGCACAGCGCCCTTCCAGGAGCTCCTCACCGGTCTGTGTTCTGAGCCAGTTCTATGGATTTTAATTATCCCAGGCTACGGCAATCCCCCAGGGTCAGAGATAACCTTAAATGGATGTCAACAGAGAGCCGCTCCTGCCATCGCCACGATGATCTTTCAACTCGAAGCCCCAGAGGAGCACAGGCTCATTAGCAAGCACATTTGCACCAGGAGGTACACAGAGCAAACGCCATCCCTGGAGGAAGAGTCCCCTTGGGCAGAAAGGCTTTGTTTCGGCGATCAAATGCCCGCCTGTAATCTCAATTGAATTTTAGTTCATTTTTCCCTATAAAGGAGCATGTGGAGATACATTACTGACAATTCTCTCCCCGCCACTAAACATCACCAGTGACCCAGAAATTAAGTGCCTTCATTTATTATACATACATATTAATTCAATCTAAGGAAATAAATATGTATCACCCTTTCTATAAGTCAGCAGGCATTACACCAGGACGAGATCACAAATGAACTCATTACTATGTCCCCCCTCAAAAATCACACAGAAGGATGACAGCCAGTGTCCTCTGCCGGTGCCAGGGCTCTGATCTCTGGCCATCTTGCCAGTTTACCACATTCTGTCACTTGCCAGCTGTGTGGCTTGGGCGAAGCGACCTAACTTCTCAGTGGCTTAGTTTCCCAGTCACATGGGGATACCGATAATAAATAACTCACTAGGGCATTGTGGGATGGACAAGCCAACACATGCAAAGCCTCTACGACAGCACCCAGCACACAGTGCTCGATTACAGTCAACTATCACCATTTTTCTTGTTTCTTGTACAAGGACTCTATTAAATCTTTATGCACCCATTTCTGTTTCCCACGCAGCTGGCCCTAGCCTTGCATCAGAGCTGACCCCACATGTCCGCGCTAGGTGTTCCAAGGTGACATACTCTGCCTTGCTGCAGGCCACCACGACCTGTATCACTCTCCGCTGGCACTACCTCTGTGCCTTGACCCGAAGGCTGTGATATCTTTAGACATTAGACATATACTATTTATCACAAATACTACAAGAGACCATTGAAGAAAATCGGGCAAGTTATGTGTGGAAGAAAAATAATTCAATGGTATTAGTGGTTTGAGTTATTTCTGGGGGTGGGGCTGTGTGGTGGGGTCGGGCCACACCCTAGTTTAGTTCCACGTCACAGCTCTGCCCCTCCTACGTTCCCATGGAGACGGGACACTCCCTGTGGACAGGCCCTGGTTCACAGCAGGCCTTCCTGCTTCTGCAACCCCCTAGCTAGCACAGTCCCGCCTTATAGGACACAGTCCAGCGGACGCCCGTCACCCGAGTCCTGCTCCCCTCCCACTCCTTCTCCGCTCCCCGCAAGCCCGGGCCTTCCCAGGCTCCCAGCCCCACACCCGGCCTTCAGGGGCCAACACGGAGGCCTCCAGCCTGTGGTTCCTACATGTGCCTCACACGTCCAGCTGGCGGACAGATTCCTTTACTACGCACAACCCTGAGAGCTCAGGGATTTGGGTTGAATGTGAATCATCTGGTTTTAAAGTAAGTATAGAAACCTAAAGGTGATTTGTAGGGTGACTTTTCTCCCACAATTGCACGCACTGTCTGAGCCCTTTGCTGGCCCTTCACCCTGTGTACTCTCTCATGGGTACCTCCCAGGCACGCACGGCTGCGCACTTGGGTCTTCCCAGACGGGATGCTGCTCCCTCTACCTGGGCTGGCTAACACTTCCAAGGGTTCCCAGACTCTGCCCCTATTCTCCTTGTAAAATGTGAGCTAACAGATGCTTAATCTCAAACATGTATTGCTGGTAACGCTGCTTGGTACAATGATCAGAGTTGAGCTACTGAGTTTAAGCTCTGAGGTGTGAACATGAAGTCCTCTTCTAGACTAGACCAAAGACAAAGCTGAAGCTGGGATGCCTCAGTCAGGCAGAGAAACATACCACCTGCCCCTTCTGCACATGCGCAGGAGATTCTACCTGCAGTAGCGAATGCACGAAGAGCAAGACACTCAGCAGCAGGGCTTTGCTGTGTTTGGACAGCATGCTCTTCTAAAAGCCTAAGATCCAGGATTTTCAATTTAGCTAAAATAATACCCCATTTGAGAGAACATGGAAATTGCCCAAATAAAACGTTATTACTACAGCTGTTGCCCAGTAAGAAATTTCCTCAGTGCACAAGGAACAAAAGAACTACTTTGTGCTGTCATAACACACTACCTTGTAGAAAATGCTACAAGGAAAAGTCAGAGCAATAGAAGAGACTGACACAAAATCCACCAGAGCCACAACATGCTTCTGTGGCCACAGAGCTCCTTTCTCACGTGGCCATTTCTCACAAGCCCCAGGCCACCCTCCTTCCTGCGTTCTGCTCTCCCTCTGCACACTAAAGGACAGTCTCTCACAAGCGCACCAGTCATGTGCGTGGTCCTTTATCCTTGACAACAGTTCTGCTGTGAGGTGTGCAGAGGCGCCAGCACTTGGGTGCAGCCAGACGTGCCCTCTTCTGTTCTCTTTTAGTGTTTTTCTAGCCTGTGTGTGTCTTCAGCCACTGCCTTATTGAGATCAAGGGGAAACCGTAACTAGGCTAAGCCCGGAATCAGACCATGACTTTGCTTCCCAGGAGAGGTGTGTGTGCGGCTCTGCTAGCACCCTGGGGAGACCGAGAACTCTCCACCCACCTTTAGGGTGCCTCAGTGCCTTGCATTTGTCCTCTGTTGGCTCCTCAGGCAGAAAGAACGTGCTCCTGGCGTGTCCAAGGGGCCCTACATCTCTCCTGATGAGGGGCTGAGTTCTTCAGGGTTCACTGGGGCGATAGTGAATTCTGAAATAATCAACAGCTGATTCCCACTCTTATTAATATTTAAATATTTTCTTCTTTCAAATTCATGCCGCAGAGTTTAAAGATGTGTTTAGAGGCTAACAACAGATGTGCTGCCACCACATTTTAAAGCCTAGTTATTCCTAAGAAACAAAACAAAAAATAAAAACTCACCGAGCAGGAAGAACAGCATGCCCTACTCCTCCATTATTTTATATTATCTTGTACAGAACTTCGGGTGTAAGAAAAGGACAAAAATCTCTGCATTCTCAAATATACTGTGATAAATCTTTCCAAAAAGATACGCTCTTCAGATGCTGGTAGTAAGGGACAAACAGAATCCCAGGGAGAGGTTTCCTCTTGGGGCTGCACATGTGACCCCCCCCCCAGAGCTGGGCGCTTCTGGACAGTAATTCACAGCATTCATTACGATGGACACCAAGTCAATAAAAGCAACACCTGATTAATTTCCCATCATTGACAGACTCCGTTGACTCTTAAAAAATGGCTAATCTGATGATGGGTCATTGATGCTAACATGAAAAGAGAATATTATTTGCTGTTGGAAGGCAAATACCCATCCACCCGTTAATATATCCAGTGCTTTATGAAGCAGGTCACTCAGCCAAGTAGCCTCGCTACACAGTGAGAAAACAAGGAAAACAAAGGCCCAGCGTCACAGCGCTAGGCGTGGCAGAAGCTCAACTCCCTCCCAGCAAGTGCCACTTAAGAGCTGCTTGAATGCCCAAAAGGACAGCTTGGGAGAAAAGAGCAGCTTCGTGCTACTCTCCAAAGAGCTGTCAGGGGGGACGACGTGCGGGCTCACTGGCCAACCTTTAGAGTGCTGCCCACATCCCTGGGCGGTGGGTGCTAAAAGTGGGGGGCTCGGGGCAGGCCTGGGGAAGTTGCTAGGAAGGTGCCCGCCATGCTGGAGTGGGCTGCATGTAGCTCTTTGATGAGCAGAGCTCACAAAATGGGCCCTTTGGTATGAGGAAGAGAAAACGAGCAACCAAACTTGACCATCACCCGCTGGGAACACTGCAACAGGAAGTCCTCTCCTGGGTGCAAGTCACAGGAGGAAGATCCTAAACACAGCTGATGCCCCGTGGGGACTCAGCAATGCTTTGAGACACAGGCAGTTTCAATCAGCGGGAGAAACCTGCTCCAGAATAGAGAACTTTAAAAAATGTACTCTCCATATAATTTTCATTGATTAAATAAATGGAGAAGTACTAAAAAAAGATCTGTGGCTCTCACATTTTTTAACCATGACACATAGCATGAAAAATATGGCAAACAAAGTCAGAATACATATATTTGTCCGCAGCTGAAAGTGGTTGCCCTGATGTACGATGCGCTTTAATATATTTTTCATGTTTTTAGGAAGTTAATGGAGACTAAACATATTTGACAGTCTCATAGATCACTTTGTAGATAGCTAAAGACACTACAGCTACAAACCCAAACAAACAGAAAGTAAAGGTAAGGGGGGAAAGGCACTGCAAGGTGTGCTACAGCTATTTAGGGGCACAGGAGGAGGGGCCGTGGAAAACTCACTCAAAACAAGTGTTCAGATTTGGTAGCCAGAATTTAAAAACATCACGAGTAGGCAGTTACTGAATACCTTAGAAGCAAAACAGCTGAGAAAAACTCTATGCACAAGAGTTATCTTCCCTTGGAGAGCTCTGGAGAGGCAGCAAAGATCAGACTAATCTCTGCAGCTTAATTATACTTGTGGTTGAAAGGGTTCCCCCCTCTTTGCATCTGCATTATTATTGAAGAAAATGGTTGTTAATTTAAAATGTAGTGAAATTAGTCCAGAGCTCAAAGCGCCCCATAATCCTGGAGCGAAGGAGGATGCTGCCCCGACTCAGGCTCAGGTGGACAGGCTGCAGCCCCTGGTGCCCTTCATGGAGAGGTAAGGTTGCCCAAGGCAAGCAGGGGCCTCACACCGCTGGAGCACAAAGGAAGCCACACGTCTCCCTCAGGCCTTTCTCATTTCTGTCCCCTGTACTTTGGGTCCTGCACACCTGGGTTGCTACACTGGAACAGATGGCAAGGCACTAAGCAAGCTTCCTACGTGGTGACATGCACACACATCTCCCAGCTCTCGGGAGGCAGACTGTGACTGCGGGCTCTGGTGGGACGGAGAGCCTGCACGGCATCTGGCCCCAGGCGACCTGGATACGGTGGGCACCCAGTCACATTTTGAATAGCAAAGACCTAGACTTAGACCTCAAGTACTAGGTGTAAGTCTCCCACTTACTTCTGGAAACACTCAATACCCTCTGCTGGGATGAGGTCGGGGCATTTCCTGTAACAAGGCTGGACAGAGAGGCAAACTATTTTTCTTCTCTGGTTTCAGTCTCTGTATACAGAAAAGCACTATCTCCAGCTTTTGTGTCTTCCCCTCCCTGCAGCCCTGAAGGGAATACAGTCCTGAAGGACTGTATTCCAACAATACTGGAATACCCAGGACTAGTAAGGACTCTGCTCCTTTTAGTTCTGTATTTTTACTACGGTCTCACCTTGTAATTTAGACTAGGTTTGAGCTCACTGGGTAGCCCAGGCTGACCTCAAATTAAAATAGCAACCCTCCTGCCTCAGCCTCCAGAGTGCCGAGATTACAGGTGTGCCCCACCATGCGCAGCTCTCTTTGTTTTTAAAACTCTCTTCAGTTTGGGGATCAGAGCCATGCATAGTTGTACCCCCTGCTCCTCTGACCCATCCTCCTCCTCTGCTTTTAAGCTTTTCTTCCCTGCCTGTCCCGTGGAATCGGGGCTTCCTCAGCTTCCGTCCTGAGCTTGGTTTTCTAGCAGAATATACACACACTTCCTAGACCACTGAGGGTGAACCTTTTGCTTTCAGTGATAACAAATACCCCACCGTGCCACTGCCACCACTCGAGACTGGCATGGCTTCTAAATTATGAAGAAAGCAGCTCATTCCCACCTCTAGACCTAGAGCACACAGCAGTCCTCTGGGCTCTGGATCAGGCAGCGACAGCCTTCTGAACAGCAGGTCTCCAGGGACAGCAAACGCCACAAGTCCACATGGACCTCAGCACGTTCTCTGGCTCTCCCACACCCAATCACAGGCCCCACCACCTGCTCCTCCGATCAGCTATTTGAAGCATGCTGACATTTACCCTCAACCTGCCTCGCATTTTCTTTTCAATTAACACCTGGGTTTATCACCTCCCTAATTATACTGCAAACTCCTTCTTGCCCTCTCAACACCTAGCTTGATACCATATGCATGTGTGTAATTTGAGTCACCAATAAAGTGTTTCGGGACTAGAATATGAATCCCACTTTGCTGCACCTGCAGGAGAAACTGTACCCACTGACAGCACTTGGCATGCTAATGGTGTCGATGTGAGAAGCACTAGGCGCCATTAAGTACGTAGGCCACAAATAAAATCTCAATAAATTGCGCATGAAGGAGAAAGGGGAAAAGGTGGGTGATTCTTGGTCTGCCAGGACTTAAGGAACAGACAGGGAAGTCTTGGCTGGCTAGCCGGGGGTGGGGGGGTCCTGGAACCTTCACAGAAGAGAAGTACAGTGGTCCCTCACCCTGTCCCTCACCCTGGAGGTTATGTTTCAGTCACCCCCGTGACAAGTGAAAATCAGCGTAGTGACACTGATTTATTATAGTATTTATACATAGTTTAAGGCTTTAGAAACCCTTCCCACACTCATATAAACCTTTCCTACACTTTTAAAAACAATTCTAATGTTTTTAACCACTTTCTAAACTTGAAGCCTACATAATTTTAATAACATACATATACTGTACTGTACACACAAAAACCCCATGATATAGTGAAAAATCCGTGACAATTGAAGATCAACAAAAAGTCGAACCAAGAAATAGCGAGTGACTACTGTACACACTGTACTATACTGCAGTGCGTCTGTTTGTGCACCTGGCCCTTCTCGCTGACTGTCCAAACACTTGGACGGCAGGGACAACGTCTGCAGGTCATGTTCCCGGCAGCCTGGACTGGGCCAATGACCTCAGGAGTGGATGAGAAGGCTTAGTGGCCGACTGAAAGGAAACACTGCTCAGGAACACCTGGCCACTGTCTGTCGGTTCCTTCTCCTTCTACCCCTTCAAAGCCCTGCCTTCTTAGAAATCTGGAGGTTAGGAAAGACATACTTGGGGTGGTACTTGGCCAGCTCCCTCCTTAAGTGGCCCCTTCGATGAAACACCAATTCCAAACATTTTTCTAATGCCACCATGTAACTACAGTGTCCCCAAAGAGGCCCAGTAAAGTGTGTGCTTGAACTTCACCGGGGTCTTCCTTCTGGATTTCGGCGTGGGTTCGTGGTGGCCCCAGGGAGCCACCGAGGTGGCACACTGCAAACGTACACAGGGCTTCCTTCCAGACCTCATACCAACGTCTATTTCATCATTTCTAAAGCTCTTGCTTCACGAACTCCCCCTTTTCATCACAGTTTTTGTTGAGTTAGAAATCTACCCTGTTAGAGACCCTCAGGTTCCACCTGGCTGAAGCCAAGTCAAGAATAGGTCCTGCCAGTTCCCGCGGAGTTTTCTGGCAAGATGTGAATGTGAGGTTCATTTCAAGCTCCCTGCCACTTGGTGCCACCTGCAGAGCCAGTCCCTCTGTAGTCCCAGGAAGGCCCCTTCTAGCCTCTGAATTCTCTCACTGCCAGGACCTTGCAGCTCGGGGCAGAAACCCAGCTCCCAGCCTCCTGACCAGAAGCACGCCTCCTCCATGCCGAAGGAAGGGCTAGTGGAGGGAGGTCACCTCTCTCTCTCTTACCCTCTTCCCATCTGGGGTCACCTCCAGGGCAGTGCCTGGCCTCTGCCGCTGCACAAGACAGGGCTTCAGAGCCGCTGTTTCTTGCGATGGGCCAGCCATGCAGCTCCAGCCAGGACGCTTAATGCCTCAGCTCATCTATTTAGTGCATGAGATACCATCGCTGCCTATTTTTCACAGTGTTATAAAGATCCAATGAGATTATGAAAGACTTTGAGAAATGCTTGCCATTAAAATGGGTATTATCTTTATTGCTGCGACCATCAGGCTCCACTAGTCCAACTAGAGGAAAGAGAAGACCCCTGAAACACGCTCGCTGCCTTAAACCCAGTTACTGAAATGCTTAGGAGACGCCTTCCTAGGTCCCTGGCAAACTGAAAATTTTCTGTGTGGCTCTAGTTTCTTTTTCATCCTAAATTAAAACAGGAACACAACAGAATACCAGCACCAGCACCAGCAGCTATAGCCACTACATATCAATACCTACTAAGACTTACACATACTGTCGCTCTTATGGCTCACAACAATCTTACCTAGCAGTACAGAGATAACAGTGTTCATGCAGAGCTTCTGTGCGCTGGAAGTCAACTCCATGGCCTCGTGCACACGAGCAAGTGCTCTGCCGCTGAGCCAAGCCCCAGGTCTACTTGTGTGATTTATAGTGATCAAATGAAAATGTTAAACCTTGCAGAGGTTAGAATAACGGAGTTACCAAGTGGCAGTACAGGACCAAATGCAGGTGCGATCCAGTTCCCCGGCCTGCTGTACCCACTGCCCCAGGATGCCTCCAGTTTCCAGGAAACCAGGTGATATTAGCAGCCTGGCTATTCTGGGCAAGGAGGATTCTGAGAGCCACAGAAAACCCTAAAGACATGGGTGGCCACTCAACCCACCCATCTTCTGGGCCCTTCTGGCCCCTCTGGCAGGGCTAACAAAGCATATTATTTAAAAGCAATTCCTCATT
Source organism: Tympanoctomys barrerae (assembly GCA_002564285.1). NCBI lineage: Eukaryota > Metazoa > Chordata > Mammalia > Rodentia > Octodontidae > Tympanoctomys > Tympanoctomys barrerae. The sequence continues at coordinate 15,690 of NDGN011499861.1, forward strand.
GGGTCACTAGTGTGACTGGGACAGGGACCACAGGGACCACATGGACCTAGTCACCCACTATCCTCAGAGGCTTCAGGACGGAACGCTTCACAGTGCTTCTGAGCAGGTGCAGCACTCCTCATTGGGTCCATTCCAGCATGCTCTGCTCCACAGCTCACGTCGTCGGTAACAATGCCCCTCCTCCACACATACCTGCTTGCCATGGTGGGAAAGGTGGTAGGATGATAAGGCTGCACAAGGTGTGTATGAGAAAGTCTTTTGGATAGAAATCACTCAGCTCAGCCTAACTTTACTGATAAGCATCTTCCTGGGATCTAAGGGAGATGAGGTGTATAAAGAAAACTTCTTGGCTGGAACTGCCAACATCGGAGTCTGGGTAGAGGCAGCATGGCTTCTGGTTTGGCTTGGGTTTGAAGCCACTCGCAGCTGTCCTTTCAGTGCCCAGGCACAGAAATAGGGCAGGGGTGGCCCATTTCATTCCAAGATGGGCATCACCTTTGCCCTACTCCCCACAGCCCCATCTCCCATTCCCCCTCTATACAACCAGGTTCCTCTGCAAACACTCTTGAGGTCGCTCCCCCACCTGTGGCTGCATGCTGCACCGTCTGCTCTGTGACAGCACCAGTGTGGGACCCTGTCACACACAGCCAGGAGTCCTGATCCCTGGTGCCTGCAGGTCCAGCTATGTTCTCTTGCACCCGGGAACCTTCCTTCCCACCGCTCATCACTGCCTCTCCATCCTCCGCTGGGCAGGGAGGAGCAGTTAGAGGCACTAGTGCCTACTGTAGGGAAGACAGTGCTGGGTCCTCTAGTGCTTGTGACAGACCCACAGAGTGTAAAAGCAGAGGACGATCTCGGGCCCTGAAAACCCACCCTAAGGCCCCAGGCTGATAGTACAAGAGTGAAGGTTTGAACCCTGGCCTGCCTCCATGCAGGGTGCTCCTGGTCACTCCACCTGCTCCTGCCTAGCTGGAACCCCAATATAGCTCTGGGAAGGAGAAAGATATCCCCGTCTCCTGTCACATGGCGAGTCCTTCCTGGCAAAGCCCCTAGCTCCGCACTTTTAATATTCCTCACCACCACTAGCCCCCTAGGCCTGGACGAGAGTGCACGTAGCCCCTGGGCTCAAGACCCGTTGGTTCACAGTGACGATGACCTCAGAGACACTTTTATGGTGAGGCTCTAGTTGTGCATGTCAATTTCTAAAATCAGCAACCTAGTAATGACATTCCTAGAATCATTAACTGCAAATAGAACCACAATGTGATCTTCTTAGGTGTTATGCTTCGGCTTCTAAGTACCTTGTAACACGAGTCCAGATGCCGAGTTCACACATTCCTGGGCACTCAGCTGCGGCCAGGCTTACTGGAAAGGGCCACTTACAGAAAGGCCGCCCTGTCACTCCTACCTTGCACACAGGCAGAAGTGTGATTCTGGTTCTATTTAAGGAAGAGAGCAGTAGACCGTCTCCATGGCAACCCCAAGCAGCAGGCGGAACTAGAGCCTAAATAAGGTTTGGGGAAAATTAAGTTGTGGCTGGCTACGTGTGTGTCCCACCTGGTCAAGGACAGTAGCATGGGAAGCCTGTCTGAAGGAAGGCAACAGGTAGGGTGACCTACAGGTGACATTGCAGGAACAAGTCCAATAAGCAAGCCCTGTCTCACAGGCTGCTCCTGAGATGGCCTTTGCCTAGCTCCAGAATGTAAGCTTCCTGGAAAACGTGTACGTGTGTGTGTGCGTGCGTGCGTGCGTGTGTGTGTGTGACAGAGACAGAGACAGATAGACGGACAGACAGAGGCAGACAGAGACAGAAAGAGAGAGAGAGAGAGAGAGAGAGAGAGAGAGAGAGA
>NDGN011499861.1:17589-60670 GCA_002564285.1 Tympanoctomys barrerae
GAGAGAGAGAGAGAGAGAGAGACAGAGAGAGAGAGAGAGAGACAGAGACAGAGACAGAGACAGCAACAGAGAGGAAGGAATGAGGGAAGGGAGAGAGAGAGAGAGGGAAGGAGAGAAGGAGGAACAGAGAGGACACAGGGAAGGAGAGAGGCAAGGAGAGAGAAAAGAAGGAAGACAGCCAGCCAGCCAGCCATTGAATAATTTAAAACCCGCTTTCCAGCTTGCCTTCCCAGGAGCATCCCCAGCTATGTCCTCGGTGATACCCAATAGCACTTTGGGAACAACCGCTAAGAATCTGCCTCAGTGTGAAGCCGAGAAAGGCGCTGTCAGCAGGCCCACTGGACTGCCAATACTGGGTTTAAGGAGGAAAAGCCACGCACCCAGCCCTCTCTGCACTCCTGCAACCTCGAGCTCACTCTGAGCCTTAAGTTTCCCGCAGACAATCATCTTTCATCTCCTAATTGCGTTTTGAGTATCGAAAGAGACAATGACTGCAAAAGTGCTTTGTAAAATATAACACAACCCACAAATGGAAAAGCGTGCTGCTCTTATCGTATTATTAATGACCACGGGATTTAATGCAAAGAAGTAGCATTTCTAATGATGACATTATTTTTGCAAAACAGTTTCGTGTTTTTCTCCGCCAGCCTTTTTCTAAATTCAAGACGACCATGAGAGAAGTTTCCAGGGTTGGCTGGCTTCAAGGTCAAGGCTCAGTCACGCATTTCTACATGGCACAAAGAGTGGCCGATCGATTGGACACAGAAATCAGAGTGCTAAGTAGAAAGCGGCCGGAGCTGAGGGCTGCAGATCCGGTAGGAGGAGGAGAAGCAGGCAGGAATCTGCACAAGGCACAGCCTTCCTGCCCCTCTGCTCCGGCTGTGCCCACCCTGAAAGACAATTCTCCTCACAAGGAGGAACTGTAGCAGCACCACCTCAGGGAAGTCCTGCCGATGCGCCAGTGGGACTCAAGGGCCTCACGCAGTCTTGCTGCCTCCCAACGGCGCTGAGAAACGTCAGAGCATGGGAAGGCAAGGAGCGCTACTTCACAGGAGTGACGGCTCTTCGAGGGAAAGACACTGGCTGCGCCAGGGTGTCCCCCGGGCCCTGGCTACCCAGACAGGGCCTATGAACAGCAGCCTCAGCACAGCTGGAGCAGTTAGACCTACAGAAGCCATGCCACCAGCTCCCCTGCTGTCTGGACTGTGCGATACGGGCACCTGTGTACACACAAGGGCTGGAGAACAGTGCTGCTCTGGGGCCCGGGAGCCAGGAAAGAGAGAAGAGGCCCCGGGCTGGGTGTGGACTCTCCCACCTGTGCTGGTCCTGCTGAGTCCCCCCATCTTGCTTCATTAGTAAGAAACCAACCCAGTGCACCAGTGTTCAGCCGGATGCCAAGGGGGCAGATCAGCCCCTTCAGGAAATCGGGTCTTCTTCCTATTGCCCAGACAAGGCGTGGGCTCCCCAGTGTGTGGAAAAGGCAGCTCCCTGATGCTAAGCCTTCATCAAGGGTGAAAGGGCAGAGGGGGCCGCTTTGACCCCAGTCCCTTAGCACCCACGGGCAGACAAGGCCTCCAAGTCTAAATAAACCCTTCAGCCTTGCCCCTGGGCTCTGCAGAACTAGGCAGTGCCTGGCCCACGGTGCCTTCCTGCTCCTCAACAGGCCCGCGCCTGGTGGCTTCTGCAACACTCAGCTCTTCACAGCACCTAGGAGGTGTTTCATCTGTTTGATGCTCTTTGTCCCCTGCCTGGAAAGCAGACCCACAAAGCAAGCAAGAGCCTGGGAAACAGCAGGAGGTGGAGGCGCCGAGAAAGTCCACAGCACCGGACAGCACGCCTTCCCCTCTGTAAGTGCTATGGTCAACTGCTCAAGAGTCTTGCTCTCGTGGCCTATCTGGCTGTCGGCCAGCTACCAGCACCTACAAAATCTCACTAAGCCCTCCTGTGCTTCCCCTGTCTTAAAGGAGAGTCACACACACACATACACACACATACACACACACACACACCCCACAACCCAGAAATGTGAAGAGGATGAAACAAGATGGAATCCTGGGAAAGAAAAAAGGGGACAGATGGGAGACCTGTTTTATTTGTTATTAATACTGTACAGATAGATGGCACTGTTCTTAACACTTAGCAAACATTCTCCCACCAAATTCAAATGATGCTACGAAGCAGGTACTAGTATCATGCCCACTGTGAAACGAGGCAACAAGGACTCAAGAGTGGCAACAGGGCAGTGGGCCTTGACAGGGAGCCCATGTCACATCTGGGTCCCCTTCTGCTTTATCCCATGACAGAACAGTCCATAGAGGAATGATGACCACAGAGTGGCTCTGGGAGACATGCCAGGTGTGTGACAAGCAGGCCAGTTAAACGGCACACACACACACACACACACACACACACCAGGGCTGCCCTGCTGCATAGCACGGTATCAGCGAGCTCCTAAGGTACCTGCTTGGTCTCCTCTCCTCCCTGTCAGGCCCAGAATCAGGCCAGACCACTGTCTTCCCCCAATTCCACAGCAGTGTCACCACCACAAGCGCTGTGCTTAGGTACCAAACCCACATGCAACCCCGCCTGCTCAAATGCCTCCGGAAAGTCCAGCTCACCTGCTTCCAATTCCTGAGTCGCTCCACAGGGGCCAACGCATCTCTCACTTGGCCAACAGCCGTCCACTTGAAGCCCTCTTACCGTCACACGCTCTGCAACATTCAAGGCTCGCTTTCCTCTTCTCTCCAGGCCTTTCCCCATTGCTCATCGTACTGTGTCAACAATCCTGCCGTCTTATGTTGGCTTTGTGGTACCAAGCCGGGCAGTCCTCTGACTCCCTTTCTTCCATCCTCTTCTTACTTGGGCCTGTGCCACATTGCTCTGGAGGCCACGGGGACCATGTCCCGCCTGACGCCCAGGCTTACACTCACTGTCTGCACTTCCAGCCTCCACTTCCCCTGGCCCCAGGCTGGCAAGTGGAGGCCAACACAGCCTCTAGGGGGAGGGTGAGACAGAGCTCAAAAAAGTCTACCTGGTCACGTGGAGGGTGTGACCAGTCTCCAGAGAGATTCTTGAGACAGAAGTTCCAGCCAGCGTTGGCATACCTAGCCAGCAATCTCAGAAGCCACTAGAACAATGACAACCAAGCTGCTGCCTCACGGGCTGGGCTGGCAGCTACAGACCAAGCACTGGGGAGGGCTGCACCTCATACGGGCACATAGATGGAAGAGCACGTCACAGCACCAAAGCAGAGGCAGCTTCCCTCCCTTCAGTCAGCAGAGAGCAAGATGAAGGGGCGAGCCCGGAACCACCGCAGCCAGGCCTACACTGGGAATCAGACAGGAGATGCCCTGCTAGAGCACCGGGCACCGTGCCCTCTCCCCACCTTCACTATGCTGAGCCTGGTACAGGGCCACACAGAGAGAGGGATCACTTTGGCTTCCCTGTGAGACTTTTATTTGGTACATATAGCTTTAAATCTTTGAAATACTCTGAGCATTTCTGCAGCTGGAGGCCCGTAGGGGTTTATTAACCCAATTGCCTTCAACTTCCTGCCGCCAGGAATCTGTCCTGGTGCCATGGCAGTGGCCCACCCCAACCACAGCTGCCTGTGTCCAGCAAACAACATAGCCACCCTGAGTTAGCACTCCCTGCCTGGCAGTGACACAAGTGACCAGGAGACCCTCAAGGTTCAGGGATCTGTGCATTTCACCTCACCTCGACAGTCACCTAGCAGACGCCCCTCCCCCCTTGGGCAGCACATCTGTGGGGGGCTCTGGGGAGAAGGCAGCCGGCAGTGGTCTTGGGGTTCAGCTACCCAGCAGGAGAACTGAGATTAGAGCCCAGCGTACTACCATGACCCCAAGTCTGTGCCCGACCTGGATATGCTGGTGGCAGACAAAGGTCGCCTCAACCAACAGGCAGGCCCCAACTCTGCCTGGACACATGCACACCCACCCCTCCCTCCCCACCATCAGCCTCCTGACTACGAGCATCGTGGAAGCTGTTATCCATGGTGGGAACCGCATTGCACCATCAGTGGTCAAGTCCTGAGAACAGAGCTGGGTCGACAGTTCAGGGGGACAGTTCATGTTCTCAGACTGTCAGAGTAGGCACCAGGCTCCTTCTGCCCTTTAACAACTTCATGTCTTTGTATCAGTAACAGTTTTACCACCTCACCTCCACCTTCCAGCTCCCTTTGTCACCCCAGCACTGTCGGAGGCTTCCGATGGGGCGCCGGCCGGGGAGAGCCCTACTCTGCCCAGCTCTCAGGAATACACACAGGACTCTAGCAGGTGACACTGTGCTTTACTAGAAGGCAGGACGTTTCAGCTGATTGTCAAAGCCACGCTCGACGATGGCCCATCAACAACCAATTTGGCCCCGTAAACTAGATTCTGATTCCCTGAGCACTAGTCTCCTAGCAATCAGTTCATCAATATACATAATGTTTAGAAGCTGGGTATTGATTGTGGAACCTAATGGACTCATCACTCAGCGTCCAGTGTGGCCTCTAATTTCACTGGAGCGCCCTTCTCTTCTCGCTACCAGACTCCAAAACTGGGGTGGAGTGAGGTATGCTGGACAGCAAGCAAGGAGGATCCTGGGGCTTGGCCATAAATCAAGGAAGCTCCTGACCCAGGGTTCACGCCAGCCAGTGGGAAGTAGCCTATAGTATGGCCTGCCCTCAGCACCACTCTGAATTAACAAGGAGCTGCGGTTGCCATAGGAAACAGCAAGCACCAGCAGTGTGATTAACACTGGCAGCGGCCAGTGAGTGCCTGTTGTCACTGTGCCTACAGTGACTTGCAGCCCCCGCCAGCGTCTGTACAGTGGACAACAGAGGCTTCACACTCTCCATACACTCCCTGTCCTGAGCCATGTGTGCAGCACCCACAGCCAAGGCCTGCCCATCCCCCACCCAGCCCCACCCCCACAGTGCCTGCCATCAGAAGTATGTCCCCCACAAGGGTGGGACAAAGCTGGCCTTCTGGGGTCTGCAGAGTAAGCCACAGAAAAGAGGAGTTCAGCTGGGGCAGGTTGTCTGACCCTCCCGCAAATCACAGGAAATCTTTCCAGGAAGAAATCAGTTGACTCCTGTCCCTCTGAGGAGATCGCAGAGTGAGGCTCATTTGCAGTCAGCTTGGGCCAGGGGTTATCGTCACTCTATGTGGAGCTAATCCATGTCACTTGTTGGCAGGGGAGGACGTTGCCCACAGCCTGCAGTACCCACGCCAACCATGTCTCTCTTCTCAAAATGCCCCTCTCACCCACAGTCGATTCAAAGAGACAGGATTTTTTTTCAACCGCTGTTTTGTGTCTCCTATGTGTTAAATTTCCAGTCACGGAGGCTTATCTGTCTTCCTCCCCACTAAGGTCTGTCCCAGAGAGACACATGCCCGCCATCGTGGTGGCCACCATGGGCAAGAAACTAATGCACGGTTCCTTTTGGTTTCCAGATGTCACAATTTATGCGGGAGGGTTTCTTTCCATGAAACTAGGAGTTTATATTTTTATAAGAATCCAAAAAGTGGGAAAGCGTCTGTGCCAAAATTTTCAATCTTAACATTTGTTTTATGTGAGCCAGGTTGACTATTAGCCAGGCTACAACTTCTTATACACAAGCTCTCCCCAAACCAGGCTGGACAGGACAAGGGGGCCGGATATGCAAGCGGGGCAGTCAGAGCGCTTAAAGCATATGAAACCCATCTCCCAAGAGGGAGGGTCTAGGCTGTCCAGAACTTGGAACTCACCAATGCTACTTCGCTCCGCACATTTTAATTCACTTTCTGGTGTGTGTCTAAGCTCCCCAGACATCTCGCATGGGGCTGCCAGATTTAGAAAATAAAAATATAGGCTGCCCAGTTAAATGCAGTTCCAGAAAAACAATGAGTAATGAATTTTAGATGAATATGTCCCATGTAATATCTGGGTCACTGTACCAAAAAGCGATGCAGGGTTGATCGGAAACTCAAATTTATCTGGGTGCTCCATACTTCACCTGGCAATCCCAGTCCTGCTAGTTGTCTGAGGTTTTCTTTTTGTCATAGCCCCAGCTGCTGCATGGGCTCTGTCCCAATGGGAAGGCAAAGCCTCGCTATTAACACAAAATCTTTCGTCACATCTCCAGAGAAGAAAAGGAATGACACAGTATTTTTTTTCTGAAGCCTGGGTTATGTGTCTGTTAATATATTGGGGAATACTTTTCAACTGAAATAGCCCTCGGGTGTTTTCGTTCAGGCTGGGATCTCTCGGAGGAGCAGCCATTCACTGGTTTCTTGAAATGAAGCCCCTCTGATGTCCTTCTAACCTATTCCTTTGAGCATTCGGATCCCTGAATACACGACTAGTGTGGTGATGTGAATGAAAAAACACCCAAATGAAATCATGTACGCCAGCATTTTCCCAGCTCAGTTATTTGGGACTCTCCTGCCTGCATGATCTTTTTGGAAAATGGCATGGTGTCATGGCAGGACAAGCAGGATGCTGTCTGCTGCGTCCGCCCATCTGGGAATAATCAGTGGGAACATCACCCTCGGATAGTTCCAAGAAGCCTGGCAGCCGGCTCAGTCGAGCACAATCCAAATTTACTTGGCCACCAAGCCCCCTGGCCTCCACTTCCCTCCTCTGACCCCTACCCGTTCTGTTGGGAACACTGGCTATTAGGAACACTTGTGCATCTCTCAAAAAATAATTAACCCTTGCATTAGGGTCTTCTTGCACCCCCCCCCATTCTAACAACTGCAATGGTCAGAAACAAGGATTATGCAATCTACAACCTAGAAATTCTGATGATTTCCATTCTTCCACTTGGCAAACACTACTCCATTATCCCAAGGCAAAGACAGCTGGGTACTCTTCTAAAGAACATTACAAGATGACCTATTCTCAAACTCTGAGATCACTGCGCTCTTATTTAATGTGGCTGGCGGGACTTCAGGGTTTTATAGACACAGTGCTATAAGTTTCATTTTGAGAAAAAGGCCACTTCTACCTCTTCAATTGCATTTTCAGATTCTTAGGGGAGTTCTCATTTTTCTGAGACTTGGAATTTAAAGAAAAATCTGACCAATAGCAGACAAGACTTGCAAATACTTAAAGAGAAATCAAATACAAGTCAACTATGTATATGCTGCTTTGTTCCAGAAGAATATTTCTTTCCACCTCAGATCAACTATAAGATAATGTTCAAACCCCATGCTCAGAGTTTTAAATAAATAGCCTTAGTTTCCAAGGTGACTCAGAGTCATCTCCTACAGGATAATTACTATATCCGGAGTCAACAGATTTTATAAATCAATTATTTTCTAAAATGCATACAAGCCTTTCTAAGAAGGCTCATGGTCAACTTTAGTAGATTTAGTTCTTGAAATTTTTCACTCACAAATATGACCGATACATTTTCTATGGGAAAACAGTACCAGTTCTAAGTATTTGGTTAACAGTAAGCAACTTTTTAACATTCTAGAACACTAAGGCCCTGCTCCCCCCGCCCCCCACAACAGCCGGTAACCAATTAGGAATGTTCAACAGGGTTGCTGTTGCTTCACAAGCACAATTGCAGCAAGTTCTTGGATTTCATAGCAATCTCCCCAAATCGTAGCAACCTCAATGGGATTTCTGGTAAAATGGAGTTCAACTATATGACATAGGGCTTCAGGGATCAAACAATTTCTGTTCACTCAGGAGTTACATTTCTTTTTTCTTTTTTTTTTAACTTGATAGCATCTCACACATTTAATAATAAAAATAGAAGGGAAATTTTATACAAGATATACTTGAGATAAACTCGTATCTAATATCACATCTAGTTGTGAAAAAATTAGAACATTACTCCAGAAATCATAACGAAGACCAGGGTGGCTACATTTCCCACATCTATCTAATATGATTCTGGAAATTCCTTCTAGAGACAGTAGACAAGTAGAATAAATTAAGCATTCAAGTTGGAAAGGAAAAGCAAAATTAATCCCTATTCACAGAGGGTAAAATATTACATTAGAAAAAAAAAAAATATATATATATATATATTTTAGACAGGGTGTTACCAGCGCAGGCTGGCCTTGAACTCCCTTATGTACCCTAGGTTGGCCTCAAACCCAGTGATCCTTCTGCCTCTGCCTCCCGAGTGCTGAAATTACAGGTGCGTGCCACCATGCCCAGCTAGACTATAATTATAATCTACTATTTTGCCCTTGGTTTATATTTGGGTTTCTTGTATAGGAGAAATTTGTGTAACTGATTTCTGTCACCTGACATTATGGTCTCAAGGTGCATCTATTTTCCTACAAATGACTCAACTTTATCCTTCTTATAGCCAAGTAGTACTCCATTGTGCATAAATGCCACCCTTCCCTTATCCATTTATGTGTTTATGGGCACGTAAGCCACTTCTGAAAACTAGCTATGGTGAACTGTACCAGCATGAACATGGGCACGCGTGCATTATGACACAATGTCTTTAACTATTGGGGAAGAGATGTAAAAGGCAACGTAGCTGGGTCAAATAGAAATTCTGGTTTTAGGGGTTTTTTTTGAGAACTCTGCTTGCTCTTACAGTAATTGTACTAGTTTACAGGCCCAGTAACAGTGCAGAAGGATTCCTTTTCCTCCACACTAGTTTTCATTATTTGATTTCGTGGTTATAGCCATTCTTGCTGGACTAAAAGAGACACTTTTTATTTTAATTTCCATCTCTCTGTGGTCAACAATGCTGAAATTTTTTCATATATTTATTGGCCATTTGTACTTCTGAGAAGTGTCTAGATTTCATTTTTTGACTGGGTCTTTTGCTTTGGGGGGGGTCTAACTTTAGATTAGAAGATCCATTAATAATGTTCTTTATATAGTCTAGATACTCGTCCTCTGTCTGATGAAGAGCTGGCAAAATGTTTTTCCATTCTGCAGGCTGTCTCTTTACTCTGTTGGTTGTCTCCTTTGCTATGCAAAAGCTATGCTGTTCTTGGTAATTTTTTTTATACAACTGGATTTTATTTACAAAATCCTTGCCCTATACCTATACCTTCAAGAATTATACCTATTTTATCTTCCAGCAGGTTAAGTGTTTTGATTAATATATGTATTATGTATTTGGTACAGGGTCTGTAGGGTGTACAGAGTCTCACTATATAGATTGGACCCAGAGTGATCCTCCTGTTTTTAGCCTCCCAAGAGCTGGGATTACAGTGCGTGCCACCACGCCCAGTCTCAATCGCTGCCTCAGCGTGCCCCAGGGGCAGGACCAGCACGACATGTGGGCACTGAACCCCAGTCCCTGCATCTGCCTAAGCAGACGTGTTAGTCTGCTGAGCTACCTGGCTGGCCCTTGATTAATATTTAGAGCTATGATCCATTCTGATTTTAGTCTAACATATGGTGAGAGATGCAGGTCTAGGTTTAATCCTCTGAACATGGATAACCATTTTCCCAGTACACTTGTTAAAGGGGCTTCTCTCCTCCAGAGACCTGTTGGCGCCCTTTCAAAGGTCAGGTAGCCGGGTGCGCATAGAGCTGCTTCGGTATCTTCTACGCTGTGCCACGGATCCACACGCGCACTTTTATGCTAGCATCACGTTGTTTTTATCACTGTAACTTCGTAGTATACCTGGAAATGCGAGCTTATGATGTCTTTATCCCAATATCTGACGACCTCTGCGAATTTGGGAGGGAAGAGAGCCAATGTAATTAGCGCCACAGCCAGGTCCCCAAGAATAGAGCACAGAATGCTAAATGTCACAAAATCCTGGTGTTGGCATACAGAGCTGGTCCACTAATACGCATCCCTGGCAATATCAAGCAAGGCATCCTTAATAATACTGCCCAAGATAAATTGGATATTGATATAGCAGAAAAGCCGATAACGTACCTTAGCCACAGAAAGGAAATCCACACTACGACAACCCAGATGCTGACGGATAGCAGGTACATACTAAATGGGACAATTATGCTTCCACTAATGATAGAAAAGAATTCAACTGTGATAGCAGAGCTAACTACCTAAAGGATAAACTTAATGGTTACACTGTTAGAGATATGGAAGGCTCAGAAGTGGAGAACTCAACAAGAAACTTTTGAAAAATTAAATAACAGGCGATGAGAAGGGAAGAGAGAGATGTGAAACAAAGGGTTATATTAAGGAATAGGGAGGTAGTCACAGAGTCAGATACTTGTAATGGAAAAATTAGAAATACAAACTACAAGAAAAAAAGATAATGTGAAGAATGATAAAAGGAAAATAAAAAAGGACTAAGGAATAGTTTCCAGCCCCCAATAAACTAGTGAAAAAGAGGAGGAAAAAAGAGATCAGAAACAAAAGAAAGAAAAGTCCAAAAACAGAAGTAAATTCTCTGTATTTTTAAATGAATGTTTTCCTCCTGAATCTGCAGTTTTGGAGTCCAGCAGTTCACAAATCTCTCAGCCTAGCCTTGCAGCCTGGGGATCTCCACGTGTCCCCCCAAAGCTCACTCCTGAGGCCTGTCAGTGTGCCCCAGTGTGCTCAGGGAGCAGGAAGACCAGCGGACTTCCGCCTCACCTTGGATGCTGGCCGTAGCGTAAGGGCTCGATGACTCAGGGCTGGTGCTCCCAGAACAGCACAGCTTCAAGTGGCTCAGGCCTTTCCCAGCCTGAGCACAAGCCCCTCAGGAGCTCTTTCCAGCCTGCTCTCTGTCTGCAGCTGTACCCCATGGCTGTCACTGAGAACCTGAAGTAAGCCATCCCCCAGTTGTTCTGAGTCCCAGATCCAAAAAATCGGCCCTTTCCCAGAAGAGCGCCAGACCAGGAGCTCTCCAGCACTATGGTGGGCATCTACGTGGGGATCCCTATCCAGCTGTTGCCAGCTGTATGGAGGGAGTCTCCTCAGTAAAGCCCCATGCTGTCCCTGCAGATCACTATCCATGAGCTCCCCCTGGAGGCCCTGCCACCAGCCAAGCCCACTGCCACCATTTCTCCCTGGGGACCCCAGCACTCGTCTCTTCTGCATAGCAGGCTTCCTGCTCCAGGAGCTGGGAGCCAGGGAGAGGGGGCCAGGGAGTGTTAGTTCCTTCCTAGACTCAGGAGCATAAATTTGTCAACCAATTACATTATTATTTTATTGTTTTAGAATGTATAAAGCTCACACTCGCACCTTTTGAGGCGTGTGCTTCAGTGGCGCGAAGTCCACTCACACTGCTGGTGGTGCAGCCATCCCTACCACCGTCTCTGGAACTTGCATTTCTCTCCCAAGTCAGCCTCACACGCACTGAGCAATCACTCCACGACCTCCCTACCACCTCCAACCCGGCAACCACCATTCCACTTCCGGATTTACGCACTGACTATTCCTGATCTCAGATAAAAAATAGTTTAGTATTTGTCTTCCAGGTCTGATTTATATCGCTCAGAGCAAGATCTTTAAGATCTAGCCACGTCCTGACAAGTGACAGGATGTCTTTTTTTTTTTTTTCTATGCTACTCTTTAAAATCCATTTAGTTGATAGGCATTGTTTCTATCCTTTGGCTACCACTATGTTGCTATGAACATCTGCATGCAAATATCCACTTGAGTCCCCATGCTGAGGTCTTGGAGACCAGTAGAGTTGCTGCGCCGTATGGCAATCCATTACTGTTTGGAGGAAATGTCGTAGTTTTCCACAGAGGCAGCACCCCTTCACATGTCCACTGGTCATGCCCAAAGGCTGCCGTTTCTCCACATCCGTGTACACACTCATTATTTTCTATGCCGTTTTGCCAGTGGCATTTCATCTGAGGCCGCGGCCTCCCCTTAGGTCTGCTGTAGATCAGTGGAACTTCTGAGACGAAAGTTGGAGCTGACTTGGTTTAAGGCATAGTCAGAGGTCATAAATAGACAAAGAAAACAATTTGCCTGTCACAGTTTGCTCTGGGTTAGTAGCATAGCAATTCTCTCAGAATGCTGACAACTGCTTCACACAACGTAAGTGAGCAAAAGAACAAGGCACAAACGTACAGCATTTCCCACACATTCACGTCAGCCTTTCTGCAAGTGGCCCCAGTCACCAATAAAAGCAGCCCCGGCTGAGGTTGCTCCATGCAGCAATGACTTCGGGCCTGGCTGCCCCAGGAAGGGCTTAACAGGGCTGCGGAAACCGCGTGGTGCTCGCCATTAAGACTTTGAAGAAAGGAGGAATGGAAGTTGTCCTCATCCGAATGCAACGGCCTGGCTTCCTTTGACCAACACTCTAGTAGTTTATAAACTTGAGTTGGGGGGGGGAAGGATTTAGTTTCCAAAAACATAAAATTTTCAACCTCTGACAGAATAAGGCCATCTGAGAAAATGATTTTCTGCACCTTGAACCCAGGCTTAGGGAGTGAGGCCCCAGCCAAAGCACAGCTTTTCTCTCCAACAGTTCCTCAGCAGCCTATCATACCAGACTCAGATCCGGGGAGCAGTCACGGGTGCTCACCTGCATCCCCCGGGGCTGGCAGCAAATATCTTTCTCCTGAAACCATCAGCCAGGAGGGCCAAGGACTTCCTTTCTTCTCGGTATGTGGCTCTGCTGCCTCTCTCATGATAAGGCCCGAGCACCCTGGCAAAGACCCGGGACAGCAGTCGGTTACAGAAAGCCCTGCGACCGTCAGGCCTTGTGTGACTTCACAGCGAACGCCGCCTTCTCCGGTCCTGAGCCAGCGCCAAGACACTGCGGCAGAAGTCAACTCCTTGTCTTCACTGCCCACCTCACTGGGTCCCCCATGTCCCCCACCCCGCTCAGGACTCCCAACAACAGCAGTGACGACAGTAACTTCCACCTTAATCATCATTCCACAGTCTGCCTTGTGCTTGCAAGTGGTTGGTCCCCTGCATAACCTGACAGGAAAGCCAAGGAAGTCTTACGTAGGTGGCAGTATGCGCTGTGCGCTGGAACTGCACGGCCAGCCTCTGAAGGCCGTGGCTTCCCTCCTTAGGTGTCACCCAAGCACATGCTACCAAAGTCGAAACTCCTGTCCTGCTCATAATTGCCCTGGGGGACTACTAATCACACGTGTTAGACTGAAATGACTTCCTGCAATACTGTTTTAAAATACATCCACAAATTCTTCCATACTCTCGGGGACAGAGCGTAACTCTCTTCCCCTGTGTGTGTTGTAGGCTGTACCTGGTAACTTCACTGTGACGGTGACTTCTGAGACTAGGTCATCCTGCGCTGCGTGGCTTCATCCTCGCCCTCCCAAGTGGCTCTCTCTGGAGGCCAGCGGTCACACTGCGGGGACACTCAAGTGACTGTGTACCTGCCTGCAGGGGAGGGAACTGAGGCCTCAGGCTTACAGTCACAAGGAGACGCATCTGGAAGGTCCCCGATCTCCCCGCCCTGCTCAAGCCTTCAGTGACCACAGTACTGATCACGTGAGAACATGTGCGTCAGCCTCACGAGAGGCCCCGAGCCAGTGCTCACCAGGCCAGGCTGCTCCTGGATTTCTGATCCACAGATACAGTAAGAAGAGAAATGCTTATTGTTTCAAGTGGCTCGCTCTGGAGGCAGTTTGTTATGTAGCAACAGGCACCTAATACAGTTTTCTATCACTTAGGGAACATTTACAGTTTAAGAAAGATGATCTTTTAAAATGCTTTATTTTTATGCCACTAATGTATGCTTATAACAAATTTAAAGTACAGATAAGCAGAAAGTTTAATTACCAATATTGTCATCCAGAGATAATCATTTTAACCTAATTTTCTCTGTCTTCTATTTGTGTGTTTATTGTGTAAAGCTGACTTCATGCTATTTGGAATCTACTTTTCATCACTCAGCAATACTGGATGCCATTTCAGGCCACTAAATATATAACTGTAATAATATTTGGAATAGCTGTGTAATATTTTATTGTGTCATGTACACAGATATATCTACCTAATCTTCTCTTTATAAAGGAGAGTTAAGCTAGGTCATCTCCACCATCGGGAAGCCGGCAGTGAAGAGCCCCGCATGGGGCTTTTGTGTGCCTGCCTGTGCTCTTCGCATCAACTGAGAGGAGACGATATTCTGGGCAGGAACAGGTACAGACTTCTGAAACGATCAGATACGTTTCTCAGCTACAGCAGACACTGGGCAGCTGCATGTTCTACCCACCGCTGGTCTGCGTGTCGATCCCAACACAGCCAGGCCAGGAGTCACAACCAGTAACAGCCGACTCTTAACTAAGGACCTCAATCGTAGGATGGAATTTCAAGCAGACCAATGAAGACAACTAGACAGCTAAGGAGCAAGTTCTCTGAACTCGTACATCATACTGCAACACTCTGTCCCGCTCAGTATCCCCAAACTGACCTTCACTCCTCTTACTTCGGCCAGGAAGTAGGGACAGGGATAACGTCTGCCACCAAAGTTACAGAAATGTGGATGTAGACCATGTGGCACCATCCCCAGAAGAGAGGCTTCAAACATGACAATCTCCTTTTTTTTTCTTTTTCCTGGTACCATCAATTGAACTCAGGACCTTGTGCTTGCCAGGCAGCCACTTGTGCTGCTGAGCAGCATCCCCAGCTCCAGACATCACAGTTCTCCTGGGTGATGTGCCTTGTGTCCCCTGGAGATGCTCACTTCCATCTTGTTCTATAACACTGCCATACAACCCTCTGACCTAAACACTCTTCTCAAAGTTCAAAAATAAACATGGAAAGCTAAAATGACCTATTTCTATCAGCACAAAAAGAGACAGACAACCTGACCGAAGAGGGAAACTCAAGTCAAACTCATCAATAACGCTGGCTGAGCAGCAACTGCCAACCTGTGTCTGCCTGGAAGTCTAAAGGGACAGGGCCACCATCCAAGACAGCCTGGGGAATGCTGGCCCACAATGACAGCTTGATGAGCTGCTGAAGGGACAGAATAGATGTCATGGCTATACTTCTTACCAAACTTAAAAGTACATCATTCTAACTGGGCATAGTGTGTACACCTGTAATCCCAACACTTGGGAGGCTGAGGCAGGAGTATCAATGTGAGTTTGAGAGCAGCCTGGGCTACAAAGAGAGCTCAAGGCCAGCCTGAACTGCACAGTGAGACCCCGTCTCAAAAAAAAAAAAAACACACAGAAAAAAGTGTGCCATTTTTTATATGAGTGTACATTTAATACAATGTTAGACATGTCCAAGATTACATTTAATAACACCACCAGCAAAGCTTCTCGTGATCATTGGTGTTTCCTCAAATGTCCTTGCTGTAAAGGCTGCTCATGAAGCTCAGGACACGCGTGGGTCATCTCTACGTACTTAGGAACACACTCATTTGCACACACTTGGCACCTTTTGCCACCTGTAGATATTTTATCTGAAATCCATTTAAATCAAAGCACTTATTGTGCACCTCACTACCTCGATAAAGATATAATGACTCAAAATTGCCTATTGTCCTGTAAGGAAAATAGGCACATTGAGTTACTTAAACACACAAAAAAGCCAATTTCTTGGTTTGAATATATAAATCTAATATAACAAAAGACAGGGAAGAGGAGTCCAGAAAGCTAACTAGTTAATAGCAGAGGTACGGGCGGCCAGATGATGCTCTGGGAGGCGTCTGAGACGAAGCTCCAATACTCCCGATCCTTTTGAGCTTGGACACATCAAGAAGGGATAGATTAAAAGGGTCCCTAAGGTCCTTCCCAGCTGCAGCCACTGTAAGCTGATGACGTCCAAACTTCTTTCCCTGGACTTGGCAGGTGGGGGACCCTATAACTACGACAGCATGAGCTACCTGCAGCCAAGACAAGGTTAAGCACTTGGGACAAAGTGGCACGGCCAGGCTGAAGGGCAGCCCCAGGACTCTGAGCCCTCAGCAGCACAAAGATTCAAGGTCCAAGTTGGCAAATTCCTGGGCACCCATTCCTCCGTGACTTCCCGAGTGTGAGCATCAGAACGGCCACAGGGCGCTGACACCTCGGGCCCCTCGCTTCCTCACGGGCACAGGCTTCTGCTGCAGGGCCAGCCTTCCCCTCCTTCCATGCCCACACAGATCTCACCCAGCAGGTAGGACTCCTGCTCTCCTAATACCCCGGGGCAGGAGCCATGTCCTCTTCCACTGTGCTCTCCTGGCCTGGAAACAGAGCACAAGGACTCAGTGGCACGAGCTCTAGCTGAGAAGAAAAAGCTGACATCATCCACCCATATGCTGTGACTTCTATCAAGTGACAAACAAAACACAACTGCTTTACATAAACTCAAAAAGGTATTTTCTCTCTTAATCAAACTGGAGCAGTAGAGAATTCAGCAGGCTTTTCCTCATGTCCTCTGGCCACCCACTTTTAAATCACCACATGGCTATGCTGTCCCGATCTGATGTACCTTTCATCCCCCCTGTCCTGGGTCCAGCCTGATGACATCAGGATGCTAGGAGACACCTACACACACATGCACACGCTGTACAGCGAGGGCCTTTTCTGTTTCTTTGTTTTCACTAAAATGTCTTACACTCACCATCGGCAGCACCTGGCTCGCTGCTGCTGCAGCCACCATCACTGCAAGGACCAGCACTACTGCTGTGAGTGGAAGCAGGCATCTGCTCCTCACACCATTCAGTCTAGAAAGCTTCAACTTCACGCCTCTGGAGACACCAGCAGGCCCTTCCGCCCTCAGCATGAGGAGGCAGACCTTACAACAAAGGCCATCAACAAGGGCTCTGTCTTCCAAAGTCGGTCCAGGTGGACAGATAGGTGGGACTTGATGAGCTCACTTCTAAGACAATCACTGCTATAAATGGAAGTCGTGCCTGGACAACGTGGAGGGCACGTACAGGTGGGCAGGTACCATCTCTGCAGGCACTGTCACCCCATCTGCAGCTATACAAAACACAACTCAGGCAAGGGAAGGGTCTTTCTCAGATCTGCCTTGCCCGATGGCTGCGAGGCCACTGCACTCTCGTGCCAGTGCAGCCCTCATTTCCAGGACGTTCCCCGATCTTTCTTTTCTCTCTTCAATTCAACCTATTCATCACCACCAGTTTCTTTATTAGACTCTTTCCCTCCTTAACATGAATTTCTCTGCTATTCATTATTCAGCCAATCTATCTATTCCTTAATCATTCTTTATCAAACAACCTGCTTCCTTAATCACTTGGCATTCCAGTGACACTGGTAAAGTGGCTGCCGGCTATAATCAGAGCTCCAAAGGCAGCCTTCCAAAACTGATATGACAAGAATCCTTTGGTACATCTCAATAAACATGCACTTACTACACATCTATCATGTACTCACTCTGTGATGGTGTGTGTGGGTCTTACTTTTCTCTCATCGCTAAGACAAAATACCTCACACCCAAAGTTGAAGACAGAAAGGTTTATTTAGCTCCCAGTCTGTGGAGGTTTGGATCCGTAACATGCTGGCTCCACAGCAGAGTGGCATGTGGAAGAGGGTGTTATGGTTTGTGTCTAGTTGTTCCCACAAAGGCTCATGTCAGTTATGGGGCCGATGCGGCTGGAGAAGCAATGAGTGGCTTGAGGGGCGGGGCCAGAGAGGCATGAAACGTTCAACTGGCTAGCCAAGGCTTTCTCAGAGATGTGGAGAGGGTCATCCTGGACACGGCAGTGTCTCCTCCAGTGTCTTGAAACCTCCAGTAACTGTGAGCTAAATAAACCTTTCCTTCCCTCATTTTGACTGTTAGGTATCTGTCCCAGCAACAAGAGAAGAGTAAGTAATACAGAGGGGCAGAAGACAGCAAAAGGAACAAGGGACTGGGAGGGAGACAAGCCTCTTTCTGTCCCTGATGTAATACCCAATCTATGTGGATTAGGGAGGTGCCACTGCAATCAGTGGGCGGCCCTAGCAATCGCCCACCTGTAATACCCGCACCCATAATCCCAACATTGCACCATGAATCGATCACACAGTCTAGATCCAGCCACTTCCCAAGATCCCTATGACCACATGAGGCTTGGCGGGGGGTAGGGGGCATCTAGATGCAAAACACAGGGCCACAGAGTGTGGAGGAGTAATCAGGGCAGCCTTTGTTGGATATCTGCCACCCCCGGCGGCACTGCCACCTGACCTCTTACATGAGGAGCATGTTTGCCGCCACTGTACAAAGGAGTAAACTGAGACGGGCGGGGGCTGAATGCCCCCTGCCTGGAGGTGGAGAAGCTGGGCTCGAGCTCTCAGCTACAGCATCTGCAGAGGCTTCCCCAGTGCTGCTCGCCCCAGCAGTAAGTCACAGGGAGGAGAGAGCGGCCCCCGTCCTGAGGGGCCCCCAGCCTAGTCAGACAGGCTGGCCGCCCATTAAGAACAAAACCTACGACTCCATGGAGTAATCACACAGAGACCAAGGAAGCTCTAAACAAGTGTGGCCCCCATGTGGGAAGGGGCTGCCGCAGCCTGCCTCCAGCAGGGGACACAGCCAGGCTGTGGCATCCCGAGAGGACCCCTACTCTGAATCCCCATCGCTCTGACCCCACCATACAGCCCCTCTATCGCCAAAGTTCTACTTGTTCTGAAGGAACAGGCCACTTCACAATTTACTTTCCATCCAACTGCTCGGCTGAGTGCTCCACATACAACCTGACCTTGTCAATCCTCTGAAATTGAACTTCGCTGTGAGCAGGCCTCCTGGGTTCTATGAGGGACACAAGAAACACCTTTGGGGCACCAACTTTCGTGGTGATTCCCGGAGACCCACAGAGATACCCTTCAACAGCAACTCCAGGGACACACTGCTCGCTGGGCCACTGTGTTGCTCGCTGCTCCTTCTGCAAAGAGCACAATGATACACACCCCAGTTCCGTGCCAGGGCAAGTGGTGAGGACAGCCCGCTGCGGTCGGTGTGTGGGTACATTGCTAACCCATTAAGCAGTCAACTTTGCTGAAGCACAGGTCACACAGGCGTCTATTTATACAGACCTATGCTCAAATGTTGGGAGAGCTGTACTTCTTGATCCTGGGCAATTCCAGAATATTCCTTAAGCTAGTTGTATATTCAAACTTCATTCAGGAAGCATACAACAAAATAGTTTCCATTTAGTTCATACCACTAATAGACCAAAAAGCCTAAGCCCTTCTTCTCCTCATTCAGCCTGCCTGAATCCTCAACTCAAGCCCTCTGCTATATAAATTATGCATTTCTACCATAGCACCGTGCATTTTTCCTGTCCCTGATTTTGCCTCTATGTTCTCTGATGAAAAAAAGAAAGCATCAAATATCTAGTGAGTCCTCAGGTGTCCAGCACTGTGGGGGCCCAGACAAGACACACAAAATAGAGAAGGCGGGCACTGCCCACCGGGTCCACCTGTCTACACAGACAGACATACATGTGCAAGGGCCCATGGAGCAAGGCACATGTGTGCCACAGGCGTTCAGAGAAAGAGGTCACCACTGCCCGGGGAGGTCGGGGAAACCTGAGTGGAACAGAGGATGTGCGAGGCCAGGAACTGAGGAGAGCCCTCGGGCGACACAGTTATCCAAGAGCAGAGCACGGAGGCCAAGCAGCAGAGTGTGTCTGGAGGCTTCCTGAGTTGGAGAGGGGCTTTCTGGAATGACAGATAAGGCTGAGAGTGGAGGCCAGATATCAGCTGTACGGGACACATAAGGACTTCCCTTTATCTTCCAGCCAGCAGGAAGAATAGCAAAGATTTAAGCCACCACACTGCTTTGGTTAAGATTAATGCCGTGGCAGCATCAATAGCAAGGACTGGAGCGGGGAGCTAGATCAGAAGCGGAGGCCGGGTGAGAAGACTCAGAGGCACCTGGGCTCTGACGGTTGCCATGGGAATAGAAAAACAGAGCGCAGGAATCTTCCAGAAAAGCAGAGACCCTACGGCTAGGCCAGGAGAGAAGGCAGTCCACAGGGCCCGTGATTTTCAAAGTGAGTGCTCGCCTTTCTGGGTGCTCAGCACCGAGATCCCCACTTTGCGTGAAGAATCTTCTCTGCAGGCTTCTTGATGGAAGCCAGGCCCGGGCTGCCACAGAAGCTGAGAGAGTCTGACACTCTTTTCCCACGGGTGGCCCTTGTTCATGTGAATGCCCTGTCTCAGCTGGGTCATCTCGCTTGCGAACTAGAAACTCGAGGGAAGGACAAGGGCACGGGGATGGCACAAGGACCGAGCCCCTTGGCAGGCACCCAAGAGTCATGTCAGCATCTGGGGGTAAGTTTAGTGGTACAACCTGGGGTGCACTTCCAGCAGATAATGGTGCTCCAGCCTGGTAGCTCTTAGGTCACCGCCTGGGTGCCTGCTAAGTGCGCTTAGTCAGGATTCCCTTCCACTGCTGGAGGTAACTTGACTGGCAACATCAAAGCCAACCCACGCTCCTCAATTGCAGGCCACACAACCTCTCGCTCTGCTAAGCAGCTGAGCACGCGTGCACCCGGCGTGTGCTCACTGCTGTGAGCCACCGTGCAGGGACCCTCAGGGCCGCAAATGTGGCCAGCACAGGGGCTGACATCTCTGCAGCACATTTCTGTCGCCTCCTTCCCTCCAACGAAGCCTGTCCTTGCCCTGTCCCCTCAGCTGACATAGGGCCTTGTGCAGGGTGGACACTGTATACCTGGAGAGTGACCTGAATTTTTTTTTCTTCTATAAAGCCCTCAAGGGCTGGGGATCCAGTTCAGCAGCACCGCACCTGCCTGGCAAGTACAGGGTGGAGTCTGATTCCCAGTACCGAAAAACAAAATAAACAAAAAGCCCCTAGAGGGGCTGGGGAGATGGCTCAGTAGGATAAGCGCTTGCCTGGCAAACGCAAGGGCCTGAGTTCAATCCCTGGTTCCACAAAAAAAAAAAAAAAAAAAAACTCGATAAGTGGTTTTTTACTGCAATGTTGAGATAATTTTGTAAAAATATTGAGAAATATAGAGGACCAGAGATATAATAATATATATAGAAATTATATATACATGTAATTATTGTATAATTATATATATTTTATAAATATATAGTATATATAGATATATGTGTGTATTATATATATATGTATATATAAATACATCTTTAAAACTTATGTTTCAAAATACCCTAGGGAAGAGAAAACCTAAAGAACAAAGCCTTCTTCATCTGTGAGTTTCACATACAGATTCAACAAAATGTAGGTCAAAAGTATTCAAAAATAATTGCTTCCACACTGGACATATACCGACATTTATTATCATTCCCTAAACAATATAGCATAAAAATTATGCAGCATTTACATTGCATTAATTATTAAATAATTTAGAGGTGATTAAAAGTACACAAACCAAGGCGCATAGGTGTTATGCAAATACTACTGTCCTTATGTAAGGGATTTGAGCACCTACAGATTCTTGGCCCAGCAGACACTGAGGGACAGCAGCACAGCAAGGCAGCTGCTGCGAGCAGAGGCTACAGTTAGGACCCCGCATGTCCCCCAGAGACCCAAGGGTTGAAAGCTTAGTCTTCTGCCTGTGGCCCTACTGGGAGGATGGAACACCCTTAAGGCGACCCTGGGGCCCGATGCCACCTCCACCTTTCTCATTTGCTATCTGTCCACTACAAGATAAGTGGCCTCTCTGCCACCTGCTCCCCACCAGGATGTGCTGCCCATCGCAGGCGCTCAAGTGACATGCCCATAGATTGGCACCTCCAAAGCCCTGACTCAGAATAAACTTGTACTCTTTGTAAGTTGTGTACTCATTCGTTTCTTACAGCAACCAGAAGCTGACGAAGCCTGCAGACAGCTCTCTAAGCTAGGCACAGGGACCTGGGATTTACTCTACTGTTTCCTCTATTTATGATATGCTTACCATGGAAACTCATAAAGAGGACACGATAACTACTAAAATTATATGACTATCTTCCAGAGTGTGAGGGGGGATTCGAATTTCTGGTAACTGTGTGATAAATCATCGCTCCCAGGCAGGTGTAAGCACTGGGTTCTCTGGTATTAGGAAAAGCTGGGATTTAGTAAGAAGGCTAAATAAAGGGCCTCTCACTCAAGTGAGAGGGAGACTGCAATGAAGGAATCAGCATCAGGGGGGTTAAACCCCGAGAGCACCAAAAGGGAAAGGAACTCCGATTCTCTCCACTGCCCAGCTCAGAGTGCTCCAATCCACAGCGAATCTCTACAGTAACTGGGGCAGAAACAGCAGACCTCTGTTACACATGAAGCTGCCATCAGTGATGCAGCTTCCGGTTCAGCTTTTTAGAACACAGCAAAAGCCAGAGTGCCAGAAACACACTGACAATTCTGTGCCGGCAGAGCTTCCGCCTTGCAGCAAGCCCACCGAACTCTGTGACTCGCGGGCACACGCCCAACTCCCAGGAAGGCCACAAGTAAGTGCGCAGCTGCTTCTTCTAGGAACTCAGCTGGGGTCCTGAAGCAGAGGTGCATGCTTGGGACGGAGTGCTCTGCCTTCAGCCAGTATCCTGGTAAGTGCTTAAATTGGGACCTCAAAAGATACACACCACAAACTCACACTCTCCCTCTCTCTCTTTTGGTACCAGGGATTGAACTCAGGACGTTGTGCTCGCCAGGCAGCAAGCACTTATGCCGCCGAGCTATGTCCCTGGCCCCTACAAACTCTTCAGGTAGCAAACTGAAGTGATCGGAAGCGACTCTGCTCACCCGGGCTCGTCCTACAAGGCGTGTTCTCTGACTACCTCTGCAGAATGACGGTCTGATCAAGACCACATGCTTGAATTCTCCCTGTCACTTGGGCTTGGCTGCCGCAGCTCCAAGTGTTCAGGAGTAGGCCCTGCCTTCCCCAGCCCTCAGGCAGACCTACAACTGTACAAGTTCAAGTTCCTGCTTTCACCCAGCCCTCCCTCCAGAGATCCTGCGCTCCCCACTCTGTTGCCCTTCTCTTCCTTGAGTCCAGTGCAATTTCTCCTTACAACGCCGACAGCTTCTTTACAAATGATTCCACGGCAGATGTGCTTGACAACCGATCACCACACTGATGTTAAAATTCCTAACAGCAATTGATCGCAGGTCACCACCTGGGAGGGCCATAAAGATCACCTGCAGGCTGTGTGGCTTTCTGACTCTTCTAGGGCTGCCCAGGCTGGCTGCCCAGGTCAGGGCTTCCTGCTTTTTGGCTCTCCTTGAAGGACAGAGACACAAGCCCTGGAAATCAAGCTCATCTCTTCTCCACTTCCTCTTCAAAACAGCATTTCCCAGCGTGTAGGAAACATTACTTCTGAATTTTTTGGCAATGGAGGTTACCTGTGGCCAAGCATGGGCAGCTCTTGCATGCTGTCACTCCACCTAGAGACTGACCTCCCTCTGGCCTGTTAGAGGGTCTGCAAGAAAGACAACATTTCTCCTAAGACCATCCAGTGGGACCGGAGCTCACAAGAAGTCCCCTTGGGCTGCTGCAATTTCAGTTTAACAGTCCCAAAGAAACTAAGCAAAGCCTGAGGACAAACCTGAAGCCTGTCTCCTGCTCATTTCTGGGTCACTCGCACACACCAGGAAACGGTTCACAGGGATTCCACGCTCTGACTGTAACTTCAGTTCTGGCTTCTTCACCTGACGCTGGGAGTCAAGGTCTGTCTCTGGTCAGGGAACAGCGGGGGTGTGACTGGCTTCATCCTGCACCTTCTCTCGCAGGGTGCCCACCCACCTTGCAGAAGATGGCAAGCGAAGCCCACCTCCCTCGAAGCACCTACAGCTGGGACTTGGTTGGGCCAAGCAGATGTGCCTCCGCAGAAGCTAGAAAACAAAACTAACGCAGAAACCACACGCTGGCAGCAGCTGCTATCTGCTCAACAAGCAAAGCCCAAGAGACATATGTCTTCGGTGACAGCTTTACCAGGCAGTGTCCCAGCATGATCGTGGCGGCAGCGCCACAGGTGGGGACATCTGCTTGCGGGTGCTGATGATGGCGCTGGGGCGGCCACCTGGATGGAGGAGCCTGTTGCTCTCGGTTTGGGGAGGGGCCGCGGCTTCCTTGGTGGTCCACTTCTACAGAACGCATTTGGGGCCCTCGTTCCTGAAAGCCACACCCAGAGACCCATCTCAAAGTTCCTAATCATAATGCAAGCTTTAAGGACATACAATCAATCCTTCCCTCATCACACCTGCCACGGCGAATTCTGTTTCCTGCCACTGAGCCTTGAGCCCTGCCCCAACCTGGGTGTACCTCAGCAAGGCTGAGCACATCTCTCAGGCTTATTTCAGGCCTGTAGGATCCCACACGCAGACCACTGTCTCTGTTCCACACAGTTGGGGGCAACTGCAAGGCCAATCGAGGCCGAAATGCTGAGAGAATCGCCGCAACCCTGTCTGTCTGCAACTTGGCCTGTTCTCTGGCCAAGTCCCCTCAGAGGGCTGCCTCCTCACCAGCGGAGAGGCTGGAACTCCCAAAGGGGAGCAAGTGTAAGCTACTGGGTTATAAGGTATATGGGGCGAGCACATAAAACCCAAGCAGCAGAGCCCACAAGAAGAACAATACACCCGAGCAGCCCGCCTCAAGTTCTCGGTTTCAGATCCTCGCTGCTGCTACATGGAGATGTTGACATCACCTACTTCATAGAAAGAAACAAAGAGAACAAGCCTGAAAGGTGTTTGAGGGGGGGAAAATCCTCCTTAAAGGACTGCATTTATTACCACTAATATTATTACTAATATTATTACTAATATTATTACTAGCACCTAGAAATCATAAGAAAAGAAACATGTTTCCATACTTTTAGAGACACCTACTAAATCTCTAATGCCTGTAACTTTTCAGCACACTGGCATTTAGAGACAAGGCTTTATGAGCTTCGTAAAAAGTCAGAACATTCACGCTGCAGCGTTTCCTTTAGATTACTGTTGAAGGCTGGAGAGGTTTTTTTAAAAAGTCATTTCACCTCAGCAGCACCAGCCAGATGCATCACCAAGTCGCCCTTTCTGCTTCCGTGGTCTTATGCACTGTCCGGCAAAACAGTGGGGCATTTCCTGTACTTGTGTTCAGGCAGCTCTGGGTTTGATCGCTGTTGCTGCTGTTCTTGGTTTTGTTTTGCAGCTTCACTCCTGCTGGTCCACTTTTTGACACACAGAAATCAGAATGCTGATGTCGTCACTGCTAGCCTGAAAATCATTTTCCCACCCAATGTGTTCTGAGACTGAGACAGCTGCCAGACAGGTCCTCAGGAAAGGGACAAGTCCACAGGCAGAGATGAGGCGGTAGCACCTCGGGGCATGGCAGGAACCAGGACAACAGGGCACCAAAGTCCCAGCAGCCAGTGCTCCGTGGCAGAGGACAGTTCTGCAAGCAACTCATCGAGCACTCCAGGGCCCAGGACAGGGGCGGCCAGCATTGACAGCCACGAGCCCACCCCCAGGCAGGGGAGGCATCCCCCATCTGGAAGAGCTGCGTCGGTGGTGAGCAGCCCAGGATGGCCTCCTGAGGAGGAAAGGAGGCTGCCTCTGGTCAGGAGTCCTGGGGCAAAGGGCAGACCCTGGAGAGAGGTGGGCCCGGCGTTCCTTCCACACCTGATGTTTGGATTTATTTATGCTTCCCAAAGAGCCTTCATTAAACAAAATGCACAGCTCCACTAGATCTCCTTTCACTCACATTTAGAATGCAACTCAGCTTTTCAAATCGTCTTTCCCGTGCATGACATTTTAGAAAAATATCAGCATCAAAAAGTACCAAAACCCACAAATTTGTGAGGTTTTTTAAAAAATGGTAAGTTAAACCATTTCACACTGCAACATGGAATCATAAGATTTATTCCAACCTCAAAATACTGGCCTTAAGATGCCGGAAGCCCTGGTGCTCCAGGACGATATGGCAAGGGGCTCAAGGTTCAAACCAAGCCTGGGCAGCTGGACAATTTATCTCCTAGCAAAAAACCTTAAAGGGCCGAGGATGCAGCTCTGTGCAAAGACTCTGAGATCACGTCCCAGCACTGAAAAAAAATCTCTCAGTGTTTGGTCCAGCTTGAGAACTAACTCCCAGTTGTCAAGAACAGCAAAGAAATCTGGATAGGCTGGGACAGAGCTGTGCTCAAAAGCCAGACAGGCCGAACACAACCAGATATGCGAATTTTGGTCGGTGAACCATTTTTTAAAATAAATTGACCAGGCTTGTCTTGTGTAGGCGGCTGTATTTTCGAATACACACAGCCATTCTGTGCAACTCAATTAATAGCAACAGCTTCCTCCACGGGCACTGGAGATAAGCTGCAAACAGAAATGTCATAGGCAGGAGGGCTCTCAAAGTCAGAGTTTGGATGAATCCCTAAGGATCTAAAAAAGGGAAGCCTGGGCAGGCCCCTTTCCTCCAGGTGCGTGCATCATTCGATTTGCAAATCACATGGAGTGATTAGATTTAACCGGTTGGGGCAGTAGCAAACCACAGTGTTAACAACATAATTTAGAGGAGAGACTGATTCTGTCCAATGCAAGAGAGATCCAATTCTGAATGCTTTGGGCCACTAGGTGCCACTTTCAATATTTGTCTAGAACCAGGTGTGGTGATGCACACCTTCAATCCTAGTGCTCGGGAGGCTGAGGCAGGACAATCGTTTTGAGTTCAAGACCAGCCTAGTCTACAAAGTCGCTCAAGGCCAGCCTAAGCCTCATGGTGAAACCCTATCTCAAAAAGGAAAAAAAAAAAAAAAAGTCTTTAAATGCTGGGCATGTCTCTCTCCACTCCATAATGATATTGTTCCTGATAACCAGGATCCTGGAAATGACTGGGAGCTTCCTCACCTGGACTCTTGGTACAAAACAGTGGCCCACCTGCAGGAGGACAAAGGCAGCCAATAAACACCTTGCTGCACGTATGTCCCTGTGTGCACCAGGCATAGGTGGTGTAGGACGCAGGAGAAGCTAACAGAGGTCGCATCTGGGGAGCAGAACCAATGTGGGCCCACGTTCTAGTCTTTTGTACCTGTTGACTTTTTTACCATATTATTTCTAAAATTAGAAAAACTACCCCTAAAAGGTATCCGTGAAAATCGTTTTCAGAGCCCACAGGCCAGCAACTCAGAAGAGCCACTGTGAACCCACTCAGTCACCAACAGACTAGAAAGGTGGGAATGTTTTCCAGCCGTCAAATTTCTAACACTTTTTAAGGCCTACATTGCCTCCCCTTTATTCCTGTCACATTGTCATAGGTATCAAAACAGGATCCTTCCTGTGATAATCATGGTTCCCATCTGATCCGCACACAGACCCAGGTTCTGGAAGCCGGGAGTCCTGGCTGGGGGACCTGGACTCAGTCCTGGTTGCTTGCTGGTCACTAGCCTGTCCGCACACTGCGTACTTCTGCACGTCACTTCTGGCCTTAGTTCACCCAGCAATAAGTTACAGAAACAGCACAGGCACCCTGCACACAGGCGAGCCAGGGCAGCAGCTCCCTGCTACCAAGGGGAACCTGAACTCGTAAGTAACTTGGCCAGGGACAAACATAGCAGCTGAACTCAGAGCCCCTGGCGCTGCCTCCTAGTTGCCATTCCATGATGCCACACCAAGAGATCCCCCTCACCCGACACAATGGCAGGCTTAGGATGCCAGATGTCCCCAAGAGTCTTTGGATAATTCCCAAAAGCAAGTGCTCTAGAGAGGCAGGAACATGGGTCCAGTGGCAGTCATGCAGCCACCCACCCAGATGTCTACAAGTCCAAGCTGCAGCCCTGCAAAGCAGGACGTTCAGGGACGCAACCTCCAAGGCAAGGTCTCAGATCCAAAATCAACCTGAGCATCTCCCAGGCTTTGGAAGAGACTGTTTGCCACCTACTGCCCTGCCTGGGCCAACACCCCTAGCCTATTCCACAGTGGCACTACGGAGAGCTGGACATGCCGGGCCAGCTAGCTCTTCCAGCATGACAGGACATCAAGGAGAGGAGGACCCCTGCGAAAAGAGCTGAGGGACCTCATGGGTAGGCAGGGCACAGCGGCACCCTGGGTACTACTTAGCCTATGCATGAGAATGACTCGGAATGTGTAAACACTACAGGGCACATTTACATTTAACTCCATCCATCTAAGGGCCGGGGAGATGGCTCAGTGGAATAAGCGCTTCTTTGGCAAGCGCAAGGGCCTGAGTTCGATTCCCGGTTCCCCCCCCCCAGAAAAAAAAAGTTAACTCCACCTACCTCAAAAAAGGCAAAGTCCCGCCCCCCCAAGGGGAAGGAACCAATCAGGATGCCCCACACAGAGGCAGGAGAGCTCTGCCCATGGTCCTGGCATGTTGGGGAGCACCAGACCTGGTTCCTGCAGGATATTGGCTACAGCAGGGACTATAATAAATGGGACACTTAGCCACATGATGGGGCCAGCCAAGAGTCACCCTGCTGGAGTGTGGGGCCCTCTCCAGACTGCTCAAAATCAATGCAAACTCAATGACCAATTAATCTCTATAAAATCAAAATCTATACTTGGCTCTATTCATGAACAATCCGTTTAGGGTAGTCCCCAAATGGCAGGGTTGAAATACAGTGAACACATGCAGGAATATACAGTACAGCTAGCTGGAGGAGTGAGTACTGAAAAAACACTAAAATCTGAGTTTAAAATATGGAGGGGTCTGTTTCTTTTCTTTTTTTTAATACAACTAAGCTGGTGTCTCGTTTACTCTTCTCCCATTACTAGGACCAATACCTGACACCCAAAATGCAGGAAGGAAAGGTCTATTTAGCTCACAGTTACTGGAGGTTTCAGTCCATACTCAGCTGGCTCCAAGGCAGAGGGGCACAGGGCAGAGAGCAACAATCCTGGCAGCAGCAAAGAGCAAGAGAGCAAAAAGGAGGCGGAGTAGCAACTGTAGCTACAGACAGGAAGTCTCTCGCCCTCGAGTTGCATTCAGGCCATCCGCCCCAGGCTGGATGTAGCACTCACACCCATAATCCCAGCAGTGCTACAACCCATAATCCCAGCCTTGATCATGAATTAATCTCAAACTCTAAAAGTCCCACCCCATGACTGCATGAGGCTTTGGGGGGATAACTAGACACAAACCACAACAGCTGGCTTTGCCAAGTGCACCCATGTGCAGCTAAGCGATGGCTTATCAATAAAACCACGCCCCTCTGCAAAAGCCTGTCCTGCCAGAGACAATGACAGAAGCTAGAGCTCAGGGAACATGTGAACATTAAACAGAAGCACTCAGTATAGGCGTGGAGGGGTGGCAGAAGCAGGGTTCTCCAGCTGGCAAGGCAGGGTTCTCTATTCTTGTAGAGAGGTCCCTAGGGGCTGGGAGTCCCTGAGAATTAAGCCAATTTTCTGAGTAATGTAGGAAAGACATGCCCACCAATATTATGGTAAGGAAGCTACTTATTTTACAGTGACAACTTTCCAAACATCATTTTTCCTCCAGCACAGAGGACAGCCCAGGGATGACCAAGGCCACAAGAAAACAAGTCACCATGAGCAAGAACCAGTCCAAAAGCACAAGGAGAAGAGAACTCCAACCTTCAAGAGCCAGAGTCACAGACTTCACCAAAAGGACATTTATCACACCAAGGACAAGTTTGAAAATGTGTCAGGAACATGAAAACTAGTAACCTAGATTTTCATAGAAACCAAACAGAACTTCTAGCAGCCAAAAATATAACATTATAAAGACTCAGAAGAGCTTAATATCAAGTTAGAGAAGGTTGGGCTGGGGAGATAGCTCAGTGGAATAAGCGCTTGCCTGGCAACACAAGGTCCTGAGTTTAATCCCTGGTACCACCAAAAAAAAAAGCATACAAATTTGAGAAGGTACCATGTTGGTCCCACCCCTGGGGTGCACTGAGATGGCAACTGAGACTGGGTATGCTGGCGTGTGCCTGTAATCCCAGCTCTTGGGAGGCTGAACACAGGCAGATCACTAGGAGTCCAATTTAGGTAGTGAGACCCTGTAGACCCTGTACTAAAATACAAATAAATAAATAAATAAATAATAAAATAAATTAGAGAAGGTAAGACTTGAGCCATAAAAGTGATCCAGAGCGAACAAGGGAAAGATAAGAAGATATCCAGGAAGACAGAGATGTAGCAGAGAGAACAGCGTATATCAGGATCCCAGAGAGAAGGGAGAAAAGATAGCTACAGATAGTATTAGAAGAGGTAACAGTGGCAGTGTCCCACAATTTTGGAAGAAAACAACCATGTAAATTTATAAAGGCTGTTAAGTCCTGAAAAGAGAAAATAAAAATCCACCTGGAGGCACATCACTATGAAAACACACACCCAAACCAAGAATGAAGTTCTTAAGGAAATCCGAAAAAACAAAAACATTATCTTCAAAAGAATGACAGATTGGCAGGTGACTTCTCAATGGCAGCAAACTGGAGGCAGAATGATGCCCTGAATATGCCAAAGCAGCTCCCTTCCGTGGAATGTCCATCAGCAAAAAGAAAACTATCATCCAAAAATAAAGATAACTGAAAATGTTTTCACACAAAAAGTGTGTTCTCCATCAGCACATCTCAATGAGGGAATTCCTAAGGGATTATTTTAAGACAACAATGGTCCCAAGTGGATGGCTGAAAGCAAAAGAAAGAATGAAATGCAAACAAAGCGGTTCATATACACGTACAGCTAACAAATACTGTTACATGGTTTTATAATCTCCTTTAATGTAATTAAAATTTTCATCAACGAAAGCATGTAAGACATACTTGAAGAAAATAAACTGCTCTGAGATCTTTGTTATTTTCAAGAAAGAGGGTATAATATTTGATTAACTTTAAAACTTGGAAAGTAGGCTTAAATATATTTAAGGGATAATTTGTACAGTCACAACTAGAAGAACAGAAAGAGAATCCCCATTTTCCAAACTAGTACATAGGGAAAATAAGAAAAAAAAAAATGTAAGTCAATCTAAAATCCAGAAAGAAAAAGCTCAGGGTGCATATACAAAAAATAAAGTGTTAGCTTTGAACCCCAATATATCCGTAATTACGTTAAGTATAAATAGACTAGGAACTCTAATTAAGACACAAAGATGGTCAGACCGGCTTTTAAAAAATCTAAGAGAATAGTATTTACATGAGAAAATAGAAGAGAAAGAACAAGAAGATGCTGCTTTGGCTAAGAATAGCTACCTAGGCAGAAAGAATGGCATCTAAGGTTTAGGGAGAAAAAAAAAAAAAAACCAAAGCTGATTGGTCAGTGTGGTCAGAGGCAGAGATGAAAGGGAAATAGGGACTGGATCAAGCCTGGAGCGGTGGGCGGGCCAAAGAGAACTGCAGAATTGGTCTCAAATGGTTGAAGAATTACAGGAGGTGAAAGACACAAGCTAGGACCTTGGGTTGTAAAACAATAGACTGAAACCCGCATACAGGGAGCAAATGTTAAATAAAAAAGAGATCTTGGCCGCTTGGAAATGTCCAGGCTGGCGTGTGAATTCAGACGTGAGGACAAGCTGGAGAAGACCCGCAAAGCACCATGGGTCAGAGAATGCTTGTATTTGGACAAAGTGATTTCGATTGCCATTTTGCAGATGACGCGGGTAATGCTAAAGGATTTTAAATCAGCTGATGTGATGAGATGTGTACGTAAAACCATTCAGGCAAGGTTGTGGAAGAAGACCTAAAGGGAATCTGGAAGCAGGGAAATGAGGCCCCTGGGGCTTCCGGAACCACTGCAGTACTTAGGACCCAGCACACAATGATGTGCAGAGCAGTGAAGGTTCTTGTTCTCCACTCCCTGAAAGAAAGGCCAAAATCCTGGACGCCGATGTGGAATTTCAGCACCCGCAGAAGGTCATTCCCACTGCTATTACCAAACTCTCCAAAAATAGGCTTAATTTTGAAATTCTAAAACCTGCCAATGGTGCTAATAAGCATTTATTTGTCATGTTCTGAGGACAGAGCATCTGCTTAGCATGGTGGGAAACACAAAGGACTCAGAACCATGACCTAAGAGATGTGTCATTCATTTGCTAAAATAGGAGTTTGCACTTTAATGTACTCCAACCTCCCGGCACTTCTGGAACCTGCCTTAGGCAGAAGGTCACCTGTAGGAAGAGTTCCAGGGGTGCGGGCTCCCCTCCCACAAGCGGCCAGCTCAGCTGTGGGGAGACCTTCATTTTGCACGGCCGTTTCACCCCACTGGCCTTTACTACCCTCCTGACAGAGGCAGAACAAAATTAGCCCCTTTCCTGCATGAGCGTTCTCATACACGCAGATCACTGCCGAGGGCTTGAGACGGACAAGGTGTCCCTCCCACAGACGCGTGTCTGAGCCCGCAGAACCCTCTCCTGGTGCCTCCAGAGCTGAGCTTTGGTGTCTCCACACCCTCCTCCACCTCAGACACCTGAGCTGATCCCAGAAGCGCCTTCCTGCAGCTGTGGACAATGAACTGGCCGGCTTCAAATCACAACCTGAAGCAAAAGATGAAGATGCCAAAAGAGAGGCTAGACAAAGGGTGACAATAATGCTGGTTCAGTGTTGGGCTCCAGTGCACGGCTTTCTCTGGCAGGGTGCAAGGAAACTGGCATTGGATTTTTCTGTCCTTCCAGACTCTGCAACCGTTTCTGTTTAGGTTTTCCTCGGCAGGAGCTGCCTGAAGTGCCCCCAGCCCCCGGTGCCCAAGTCATCCATATTCTTGGTCCTCCAACTGCTCGGTGACCCCACAGAGACCAGAAGCACCTGTCTGGAGTTCTGTGTGTATACAAGATGTGGTAAATACTGTATACTCACATGTACTTCCTTAATAATATTCTGATATCTACAGTATGCCTATTCCCTCCTCCTAAAATAAGACAAGATACTCTGATCTCATAGAAACATAGACCAAAAGGATATAAGCTATACCCCTAAAGGAAAATAGGCCACAGCCAAATAGAACGAGGCATTTAGTTCCCAAATACCCCCAATTGCCATCTGTTCAGTGGCATATTCTGAAATCTGAGACCCAGTGCCAACAGCAGGCAGAAAGCGAGAATCCTCTCTGTAAACAGTGGAACACAGCTTGGCAGAAGCCTAAGCCACAGCTACACATCCATCAGCCCTCTAGCACCTGAAGGCAAAGGTTTCTTAAGACAACACTTGAATTGAACAAGCCAGGTGCAGCACCTGAGTTAGATGCTGGACACATCCGGGGTACGCCCTTCAAGACCTGAGCCAGGGAATGAAAGGAGGAGGAGGGGAGGGGGCAGGCGTGTTGACATCGGCAGGGAGCCCAGAGAGAGTGGCACTTGGCAACTGGCTCTGAGGAGAATGACAAGTTGGGAAAACAGCTCTAGGAAGCACTGCCCGAATGGCAGGGCGACCCGCTGGGAACTGGAAGCTCCTTCTGGCTGAGCTGGCTCCAACCTTGTGCAGCCTCACGGATGACAGGGAGGGAGGCCAGAGGACCCGCAAAGTCCAGGCAGGCCACCATTATCACAGAGCACCCGGCAGCGGCCTCCTCTCGCCACCAGCAGGTCAGAGCCTTGGGAGTTGTCAGAGAAGCCTGAGATCTTGCTCAGGGATCCATCCTACAGGCAGATAAAACAGGGAAGGAGCGAAGAGACTGCCACATGGGCTGAAGAGCCAGGGGCAGAGCTGGACTCACATGTAGGAAGTCACCTGTACCATGTGACTCAACTTTTCCTTAGCATCAGGTGCTGTGTCAGGCAGCTCTTCACAGGCAGGAAGGTTTAGGGTTCAGGAACTTTGACAACAAAGGCACTTAGCCAGCATCCATCTCCTTCAAATCCTTTCACGATAGCTCAGGGCCTAAATGAAAGCATACTCGATCTCTTCAGTGGTCTGAATGCCAAGGGGAGCCGCCAGTTCTTAGGGCTCCAGGAGTCTCCTGGTAAACACCTCTGATTTCCACTCGAGGACAGGGCTGGAGCAACATGGGGAACTGCTGACTGTTCACTGCTGCTGGGCCCGGGCTGAGAGACAGGTGGTCTCCTTGCAGAGAGCACAGTGGCACCCAGGAGGGGGGCAAGGAAGCCTTTCCTTGAAGGAGGCAAGCCGCGGGGCTGGCACCTTCACCTGGCAAAGTGCAGGACCTGAGTCTTAGCAACAGAAAAAGACATATAAGACTCTGTACTTGAATCTGACAAGCATCTACTGAGCACTCACATGGAGGACCACGCGGGGGCTGTGCCTCATAGTAATACTCCTTATGAGGTAGTCCTACCACGTGATTCATAAAAAGCCTACATCATAAATGAGCCACTCCATGAGATCAACATCACCCAAACTGGTCCACACATTGCTGGAAGAGCCTGGTGACAATGCCCTTGGAGGCTGTGCCTGTGTCAAGTTGTCCTGAGAATTTCTAATGCTTCTTCTCTCGATTTCTAGTCTCATCTCTTCATCAACCAGAAGCAGGCTGCGCCATTCCTGAGCAGCACTCTAGGGAGAGGGTTGGGAGGCTTGGGATGGCTGTTCCACACCACGGAATGGTGCATTGTGTGTGTGTGTGTGTGTGTGTGTGTGTGTGTGTACCCAGCCAATGCTGCCAGATTTACAGCTGTCAAAAACCAGTGTAAAGAAGTATCTGGGTAGCCAGAGCAGAGCCAGGCTCTAAGTCAGACCTTCCAGTTGACTGAAGATCTAAGCGCTTCACCTCCACATGCTTTGGTGTACAGCAGGAAGCCACTCACAGCCCTCTCACTCCCAGGCCCCCTACTCTGTCTGCTTTCACCATTCCCACATCATGCATGTAAGTCCTCCATGTGTACCTACAGCATGGGCCTCCCCTTGGCCACTGTGGCGGATGCCAGCTGGTGGTCGACTTGCTCTACCCAGCTGAATTGAACTAGCGAGGTGCTGGGTGTGGGAAGCCCACCTGAGGGTGGTTGTCAGCAGCATGAGAGGCAGAACTGGAGAAGCTGTTTGGAGAAGCTGTTGGAATCGTTGGAGGCTGCTGGTTCCACTGGGCTATTCTGCTGGAGGACTTTGTCAGGCTGGCTTTCCTGATGAAGTTGGCTGTCCTTGTTGGAAGAGGAGCTCGGGACTTCGTTGTCACTGAGGACGGCTACAGTTCATGTGCAGGAGCTCTGGTCCTCATCTTGAGCATCGCTGCCTGGCTTTGGAGGGGAAGATGGTGCACTTCTCAGCCTGGTGAAGCTCGTCCATTGGCTTTCTTGATGGGAACTCGGCTGTTCTCATCATCGCAGGAGCGTGGGACCTCACTGTTGTTGAGGATGGCTGTGGTGCTTTTGAGGGGCGCTCTGATGCTTACTTTGCGCATCACTTCCTGGCACCAGTGCAGATCCCTTAGCCTGCTGGCACAGATCCTTCATCCCATTGGCATAGACTTTCTAGCTTCCTCCACTGACCTTTGGGCCTTCCCAGTGCAGATCCATGAAGCAGACCTGCATGACACATTGTTGTGGTCTCTAGGCCTCCAGTTGGATTGTGGGAGGCATTGCTATGAGCTCTACATCTTTAGCTGGACTCATGCAAGATATTAGGATCCAGGTCCTCACCTGAAGTCTTTGGTCTTTAGTATGTGGATGGATTTACTGCACTCTTGAATATGATTCTTTGGGCAATTCATTATAAAATAATCTTATAAAATGTGACCTGTATTGTGTTGTCCACCTTGCAAAAACCCCAAACTACTATGACAGCCACCATAGCCATACACAGCCGCCCTAGAATCTCATAGGCATCTCCACTTAATATGTCCAAATTGGCGCTCCAAACAGGCTCTGCTCCTTGCAGTCTCTCCCAGTCAATTAACATCAACCCATCCCCCATGCTCTGGCCAAGCACTCCGGAGTCACGCTGGGTCGCTTCTGTGCTCCTGCAGCCCACCTCTTGCCTGCCAGCACCTTCCACCTCCACCTGCTGAAGCACACCCGGGCTCTACGTTTTCTCCCCAGCAGACTGCGAGCACTGGCCTGGAACCTGGCACTGGCTCCTAACTGGATGTGGTTCTGCCTCTGCCCAATGTCTGTTCTTACAAAGCAGCCAGCTGACCCCAGGAAACCTCTGCTCAGGCCATGCCTCCGCCCAGAAACCTTCAACGGCTCCCACCTGCTGTCTGAGCCAAGGGCCGCTCCTAACTCCAGCGTGGCCCTGCTGCCTCTCCAGCTGTGTTTCCTGCCCCGTGCCTCCTGGTTCTCTCTGCTCCAGGGACACTCTGCTTCCTGTGTACAGGGCCTGCACACTGGCTCCTTCCTCTGCCCAGACTGCTCTTCCATCCCAGGAGAGGAGTTTCCCTATTCCCTCCCTTCAGGATGCTGCCCAAGGGCCCCTCTGTTTCTCTAACCTCTCTCACTCCCATCCTCCCCATGGTTCTCATTCCCCTTACTGCCCCATCTTTTCCTCCCTAGCAGCAGTTCTGACACAGTACCTCAGGGCTGTCTCCAGTCTGTCTTCCTGAATGGAATGTCAAGCTTACAAGCCAGAGGGTGAGTCTGTTTTGTTCACATTATACCCCGTGTCTACTACAGTGCCCGGCACAAAGCAGGAAGGTGCCCTACATTTGTAGAATGGAGAAAGGAGTTCTGTGTCACTAACCTGGATGTTCTAAGATCACCATGTCCCCCAGCCCTGCACCCATCTGCCTGCCTACCAGGTCACCAGACCCAGATGGCAGACACCTCAGTGTCTGGGGGGAACATTCTGGGAGGTAGAAGAGGCTTGTCTCCAACTCTGGGCCCTGTCTCAGGGAGGGCTATGGAGAAGTTCAGGCCCGATCCCTTAAATCCTCACCACAGACCCAGTCTCCAAAGCCCCTGCTTTACACCTTCATCTCTTCGAAGGAAAATACCCCCTAGGATGGTGTTTTGAAAGCTTAATCCCACGTAAACCCTTCAGCTGTTTACCTGAATCCCATTTAATCTCCCACAGAGATACTTCTAAATCATCTGCTCTCAAGGAGTCAGAACCAGCCAGCTCCTCCTCTGAACAGGCTTTTATTGCTCTAGCTGCTGAGAACCGAGCTTTAATTCCTATCCAGAGAAGCAGCGCCAGACAACGGAGCAATTATTTATAGTGCTTTTCCTTGGTGCTAGATTATCTAACCACACGTTTCCCAGAGCATTTAATCTCCGGCAGGTGAAAGGCTTTCTGCATGTAAACGTCCCTGCACACAGAGCACGCACTGGCTGCAAAGGCGACTGGGTGCGAGCTTGCCCTTCCATTTGTTCCTGCCATGGAGGGTGCAGGACACACGCAGAGGCCAAGTCACACATCACAGGCACCTCCAGGAGAGCAGCTGGGGCCAAAGGCCGCCCCAAGGCAGGAAGGTTCCCGTCTCTGGTTAACTGAGGGGCCTACTCTTTCCACCCCTATCTAAAGACAGCCCACCTGAAAGGACAAAACACCCAGGAATCTCGGCACACAGGAAGGTTTGCAAGCCCTTCTCTGCGAGGCCTCTCCCGTGACACCCCAGAGAATCTGACGCCACTGTGTCCCCACAGGCTGCTGGGGCCCAACAGGAACCGCCTCGTGGCAGTGTTTTCCTCCCACGTGTGTGCCTGCTCCCTTCAGTGAGGGTCTCACCGTTGGGCTGGCTTTCGCAGCACTGACCCGCCCCCTTCCAGCCGGGGAGGGTGCACACACCCAGCATCGAGGAGTCAGGCCCAGAACATGGACAGAAACCAGCCAGGGCTGACACGACCACCCCAGAGACTCAGGCCTGACTTCATGGCTTCCAGGCCCTCACGCCTTACTATCATGGCTGCTTCACAGCTCTGGTGTCTGATAAGAAAGATGCTGACCGCAAGACCCTGAATGTACATTTTCTTTTATTACAGACCAATTTAAAAGCTCAAATCAAACACCTGATTCAAGATACATTAAAAACAGGAAGAATGAAGTTTCTCACTTCAGTGATACTTTCGAAACAGAACAGGCCGGGCGTGGTGGCCAACACCTGTAACCCCAGCCCTCAGGAGGCCAAGGCAGGAGGATGGTGGTGAGTCGGAGACCAGGCTGGGCTAAAAGTGAGTTCAAATCTAGCCTGAACTGCATAGGGAAACCCCATCTAAACAAATAAAAAGTCCAGCACCATAAGGATATCCAAACAGAAATGTTGGGGTGCAGTGCCACTAGCAGACTCCAAGGAACCTTTCCCTTAAGCACAGTGCTGAGGGGTGCTCTCCCCAGGTAATACTATCTTAGGTCCTGCGTTTCTAGAAGCCCTGTCACCCCCCTGGTCTCTTCCCCAGGAAAAGCAGATGATTGGTGCTTGCCAAGGACAGAACTCAGTAAGGTGAGCAGCCCTGCACAGGCAGCTGCAAATGTTGCCAAGGCCGCAGCCCACAGGGCCAGCAAGATAGCTCAGTGAACTAAGTGCCTAATCACGCAAGTGCAGGGACCAGGGTTCAATCCCCAGCACCACCCCCAGGTGCACTGAGCCGGCCACCGAGTCTGGGCATGGTGGCACACGCCTGTAATCCCAGTGCTGGGCAGGCTGAAAACAGGAGGATCACTCCAAGTCCGAGCTTCATAGTGAGACCTGATCCCAAATACATAAATTAAAAAAAAAAAAAAAAATGCCACGGCCTACAGGCGGGGGAACTCAGCCCCCATGGGATGGCTTCCCCTCAGCCTCTGTTCCTCTGTAGAAGAACACAGTGAATCAGAGAGGCAGACACCCAGGGGCAGCCCTCAGGCCACCTGACCTGACGTGCTCCTGAGCAACTCAACCCTTGACAGTAGGGAGCACAGGAAGGATAAGTGTCCCTACCTTACATAGTGATCCGAAACACTGTGCAAGATTCAGTGAAGGCAGATTTGGAGTTATCTTAATCATCATTAGAAATACTTTGTGGCTTTTATTAGCAGCAGCGTTGCAAGCCATGGCTTTCAATAGGACATCGAGCCTAATGCATTTCATTCCCATATCCAACCTCTTTTCCCTAAGGACATGGCTGGATTGCAAGGTGACTCGCTCTAATGACAACAACAAGAGCAGCCAACAGTCAGTACAAGCTGCATTACTCTAAAGTGAATCTGGGCCCTTCTTGTTGAGTTATTGGTTTTTATGTATGAGGTATTTGGTCCAGTATTCTAAAAAGGATGTGTCAAGTATTTTCAGCAGCTCCTACACCCAGCTGTCAAGTGGATCACGAACCACAAAGATCCTCAAAGGTAAGGAGACCTGCACCCTCTGCATGCAAATGCCACAGCTTCACATGACCACACAGCTGAAAATTCTACTAATGATTTAAAACACAAACTTTGGGAAGAAAAGGAAAGGCTCAGGAGAACCGGGCTAGCAACTGCCCACACCTTAGTGTAACTCCCCTGATCAGCTGCCCCCTCTAACTCTGGAACCCAAGATGGACTGACTGCCCTAAAGAGGAATTTTGTTCCTCAACAGGATAGGGAATCCGGGTGTCTAAGGTCTGGGGTGGATGTGCTTAAGTGAAGCAGGGCCCTAGCATCACCTGGAGGACATTAAAAACTGCGCGTACTCCACACATACCCCTCCCAAGCTAGACGCAGGATTTCTCTTTTCAAGTTTCAATGTAATTTCAGTCGGAAGCCAGAACTGAGGGCCACCAGCCACTATGAGAGTAAGGCAGCCACAGACCACAGGGGTGCGCAGGCAAAGCTGGTCCCAGGGAGGGATTAATGGTGAAAGCTGCGTTTGTTTCAGTGGACCTCCTCCAGCTGGGAGTGTGCAGGAGCCTCAGGATCAAAAGCAGCCAGGGCCTCCTCGGGACTGTCCTGCAGAAGAGGGGAGGGGGCGGGAGGCTCCTGCCCTAACAGTCCCATCCCGGGCTTCCTCACAACTCAGGCTGCTCCCTCCCACAGAGGAGCGGGCGTACTGTTGAGCAGCTACCAGCTGTAAACAACTGGAATTTGAAGTTAAAAACACTCAGGCTGGGTGCCCCACCCTAGCTCACTTCTTTAAGTGTCTTCTTTCACAAAGCTGTCAGCCTCTGGTTGCTGAAGTTCGGTCCCCACATCCCTCCAGCCAGTCAAAAGAGCCCTGAAGGCATTTGGGGAGGTTAAAGGGGGGAAAAAAAAAAAAAAAACACTCAGGCTGACGCACACACAAACCCATGATCCTCAGCTACAAACCTCGCGAACTATGACCGCAATCGATGGGCAGAAAAACACAAATTTCCCATGTAAGAAACCGGAGATTGAGGTGAACAGAGACGCTCCTACACTGAGTTGTTAAAGCACACGCTCTGACTGACCTGATCTCCTAACAATGCCAGCGAACAGACAAATTCTGCAAACAGGGGCAGGCACGTGGATCTGCGGTACAAATGAAGAGCTTAGGACCCCCACCCTGTCACCTGGAGTGGGGCAGAGGTTCCAACACAGGGCTGCCAGAGAAATACGCATAATTTTCTATCACACGTCTCTAATACTGCTTGAAGCATACATATGTGAAAAATTATTCACTAGGCTGGCTAAAATTCAGATTTAATGGGGCCTCCCAGATTTTTTATTTGCTATTCTGGCAATACTGCTCAGAGGCCCCACTGTGGCCGGAATCAGAACAAGAAAAAGCAACAAAGCTCTTCATGCGCTCGACCTCGATCGAATCCCTCCAAGGTTTTCTCTCTCCGGATTGAGCTCACACTTGTGAGGCAAGCAGAACAGGTGCCCCGTCGCCACCCCCCAGGCCCGAGAGGGTCACACAGTTCAGGAGCCTGGCTGGGCCCCGCTCTTCCGCATACCTTCTCCAGTGGGCCAGCGAGGCTTGGCACGACCCTGGCTGCGCGTGGAAGAAGCCAGGCGGCTGCTGGAGCACAGACGCCCCTGTCCCCTCAAGGGTTCCACTGAGCAGGTCTGAAGTGTGGCCCAGGCGTCCCCCCCACCAGGCATTTTATAAACAGTTCATGAAGCACAAATGTAGAGCGATGACCGTAGACAATCCAGGAGAACGAACCCCTCAGAGTTCAATATTGATCTGCTCATGGTCAGTCTCATTTCCTAAACCAGAGCTGCCAGGCAGGGCTCCCAGAGCAAGCTGCTAGCGACAGGCGACCCTTGTGCTCTGGAAATGTGGCCAGTGTCTCAGGGAAACTGAGATTTCTGTCTTATAAAAACAGTTCATTTACATTTCAGTAACCACAGGTGGCTGCTGGCTACATCCAGGTCACCACCCTGCTACCAAAATAAACCTGCTGTAAACCTGCTGGTTATCTTACATTTTTATTTTAATTTACTTTTTTTTTTTTTTTTTTGGCGCTTTGCAATGCATAAGGGTCATCGAACTCGGACCTTGTGCGTCCCAGGCAAGCGTCCACCTGGGAGCCCCAGCTGCTGCCCACCCCCCAAACTCCTCTGAGGCACATCCCAGGCATGGTGCCTCATCTGCATCCCTTGGAGTTCTCCAGATGGCTCCAGTGGGACATCACTTGCTCAACAATGACCAGCTAGCTTAGCCCACGTGTCGCGCTATCACCCGAGCCTGAGAATAGGCAACTAGACAAACAGGAATGAACTCTCTCACAGTTCTAGAGGCTGCAGGTGCAAGGCCACAGGGTCCGCACGTTCCACCGGCTGGCGAGGGCTGATCCCTGCTTCCCGGAAGGCGCCATACCACTGCGTCCTCTGGGCAGAGAGGAAAGCTGTGGCCTCGCCCTGTCCTCCAGTGGCCAGCAAATTCAGTGCTGTGGGGAGCTTCTTTTAAAGGGATAATAATCCCATACACAAGGGAGGGGCCCTCACCTCTTAAAGGCTCCCCCATTGGCATGCTCCCATTGGAAACACAGTGAATTGGGGGCAGTCATTCAAACTATAGACCAGTCAATCAAATATTCTGTATCACTAACCTTCTAGGCTTTTAGCAACCTTTCAACTCTGAAAAAAAGATTCTCCTCTTTGACTGGCCATTCCAATCAGCAGGCAAGCTACAACTAAGCTCCATGCCCAGAAACTCTGATTTATCCATTTGGGGGAAGAATCTTTGCAAGCCCCTCTGTCTCCGTTACCCTTCTTTGATTGCTGGGACAAATACCAACACTCAAAATGAAGGAAGGAAAGGCTTAGTTAGCTCACAGCTACTGGAGGTTTCAGTCCATACTGGGCTGGCTCCAAGGCAGAGGGGCACAGGGCAGAGAGCATCAGTTCATGGTGATGGCAAAGAGCAAGAGGAGCCAAGGGAGGAGCATCAGCAACGATGGCAACAGAGAAAGGAAGTCTGTCTTTCTGTCTCTCTTTCATTACGTTCAGGCTATCTGCCCCAGGCTGGGAGTAGCACTCACAGCCATAATCCCAGCAGTACTAAAACCCATAATCCCAGTGGATCAGGAGTTAATCTCACACTCTAGAAGTCCCCACCCCATGACTGGATGAGGTTTTTGGGGGACAACTAGATTACAAACCATAACACCCTCATTGATTCCAAAACAGAGGTGCTGCTTCAAAGTCTAACAGACATCACCTGGAAACTGGTTAGAAAAGCACAACCCCAGGGCCCACCCCAGTCTATTCTACCCAGAATTTTAACATTTTAACAGGGCCTCCCAGGTAGCTGGTATGCACAGCTCAGCTTGAGA
The DNA here is from genome assembly GCA_002564285.1 of Tympanoctomys barrerae. Classification (NCBI taxonomy): domain Eukaryota; kingdom Metazoa; phylum Chordata; class Mammalia; order Rodentia; family Octodontidae; genus Tympanoctomys; species Tympanoctomys barrerae. Next base: position 59,826 of record NDGN011499861.1, read on the forward strand.
AGGACTACCCTCAAAACGCTGTTCCTGAGGCTCATTCCCCTAACCTGGGGCCTCAGATTGCATGGGGACTGCAAGATCTTGGCCTTCTTCAGACCCGCTCTGGACCCAGAAGCTCTGCTGGGGGCCCCCAGTTCTGTGCTTTACATCACCCTCCATGTGTAAATGATGCACACTCACGGTTCTGGAGCCTGCACATGGCTCCTGTGCCCAAGCAGCAGGCATGTAAGAACACACACCTGACTGCAAAAGAGAAGCTAGAGATCTCCTCAGGGTCCCACGCAAATAATTACACACACACGCACACACACACACACACACACACACACAGCTATCTCTAAAATACATACGAGGGGTGGAGAGAAAGTAAAGAAAGAAAGGAACCTGGGGTCCTCTGGCGTAGGGACAAACCCTAACGCCCCTCACACTCCTTAGAAGAACACAAGCCACTAACTGACGCTCATAAAGCGCCCTAACATTAAACACCCATGTTCAGTAATTCTCCCATAAAAGGCAACTGAGTTTACATTTTAGAAATATTTCCATTACACCATTTTACATTTCTTTCAATTGAAAACTAATTGCCTAGAACAGCCTATTATAACAAGTATTTCTTTTCCTAAAACTGCGCAGGGTTAAAGAAGAAAAGTTACAACAGGGTAGCGTGGTAGGACCCAAGCCCATTCTCCAGAGCAGCTATCCTTAGATTTTCAGAGTTTCTTGATTTTGTTTCTCTGGGACTGGAGCTCAAACCCAGAGCCTTGCTCACAGTGGGAGCGCGCCCCCTAGAGGCACCCACCGTCGCCTTTTGGAGATTTTTTTTTTCCTTTTTTTTTTTTTTTTTTGTG
>NDGN011499870.1:0-11116 GCA_002564285.1 Tympanoctomys barrerae
ACACATAAGTCCAGAAATCTAACCATATACAACCTTGAAGCAGGACAGTCCCACAACATTCTTAAGGGTCTTTTTGGTTTTTTGGTTTTTGGGGGGTTTTTTTGTATCAGTAATCCAACCCAAGACTTTGTGATTGCCAGGCAGGCACTTGCATCATGAGCAGTGTTTCTGGTCCTAAGCATTTTCTATCAATGAGTCTATGTTACCCAACATACAGGATCTCTGACTGGTTCAGATGTGGCAGAAATTCCGTCTCTCCTGAAATGAGACAAGAAACAGGTAAAAGTTTTTGAGCAAAACAATGTCAGAAAATACCAAAGCAATAGCTCCAAAATCATACCTATAGATGGCTGGAGATGCCCAAGATGGTTTTAGGATGCCCATGAAGTCCAATTTATATTTAAATGGCAGTGAAGTGCAAGCCGATTTTCTACTGTATTTGTATCTGCACTGATAGTGCAAAAACAACCGATCAATGCAAGAAGCGAAGGCAGTGGGACCAAAGGAGATGAACGGCCACATGTGCCTCATTGCCAAGCATTTGTGTTTGATGAGATATGTGGGTCTGACATTGTCGAAGACATATCTGGTCCTCATCACCCATTCCTCACATAGAGCTGCTGAAGTCCTTGCAATCTCCTGAATCGTAAGAGTATCTTTTGTGTGACAGAGCGGTGACGGGTGGCTGGAGGTTCTGAGAAGCTTCGTGGTAGGAGCTGGGCTCCAGCATGAGCAAGGCATGATTGCAGGGTTGGAATTATCCCCCCATCTTCCTACCTCCACTGAAGGAAGAGGGAGTAAAGCTTAAGTTGGTCACCACTGCTCTCTCTTGTACTCTCTTGTTTCTTCTAAAGCAACTTTTATCTCCATAATGTGAGTTGAAAACCAGTGGCATTTGACTTAAAGGAGATTCACTTAAGGGAAAATCCTATGCACAATTAAAATGAGGTATATTTTGAATCTATCTATGCAACACCTGCAATCACTGACACTCTATTAGAACCACGTCTGCTGCCCTTCAGAAACACCTTCTTTAGCTCCGTTTTCACTTTGCTGTGCTGCTCAGAATTGTGACACAAACTTTGTGAGTATATTCAATATGGGAAACAAATTGGGTGCAAATGACTAGCTCCAAATCATCTCTCCCTGCTCAGATCTTTATCTCGGTGCAAGCTATACTCTGCTATATCCAGACTAATGCCTACAAATTAGGCCAATTAATATGTACACCTTGTATATTTCTCTGTCTTACACTCATTATTCAGCTCATTTTGACCTCAGGACCCTTACACATGCTGTTTTCCCTTGCTTGGAGGCATAAGCAGAGATCTTTTCTGGTTGATCTCCTTTATGGTTTAATTGCTATCTTTATAGACCATCCAGTCTCAGAAATCACCCTTTTCAGAGTGCTGTACCTCTGGGCAATCACCGTTTTCTTCAGAGTGCTGATAAGTATCTGAAATTCTCTGATTTATTATTTTCTCTGCTTCCATTATTAGCTTTCAGTTACCACTTATGGGAGATAAATTGATAAATGACAAGTTTCCCCCTTTCTCACCCAGAGCCCCCAAAATGTAGTTTCATCATCCCTTCTGAAAGACTTTGAGTCTAGTCCTTTACTTTTTGGTCAGGCTGTCCTCCAGTTCGATTTAGGTAACAAAAAAGTGCTAATGAGTCTGCTCTGAGAATACCGAGAAGGATTTCCCACTCTCTTACAACTCTGGTTCTATGGGGGTCAAAACCTGTGACTTAGCTGAGCACGAAAGATGACATAGGCAGGTCCAGCTCTCCCAGGTAAGGCCATCTCAGACCAGTCAGCAAACAGCCCAGATCAGCTGAGCTGCCTGCCCTTCCTGAGCCTGAACACAGGTGTGTGAGTGCATGTGGCAGAAAGCAGCAAGCGACTCAGGGGCCCTAAGAGCTCACGTGTGTAGTTAATGCTTGCTGTGCTAGACAGCAGTTACTGTTGGTGACTCGTGGAATTAATACATTAACAGTTAACAGATTCAACAATCTACCCCAGCCCCGTAGAGTAGTGCTTGGCATATAGAGAAACACTTCCTTTTTTAAAAAAGAAAGTCGGCATATGTTTTAAATAATAAAAAAAAATAATTTAAAAAATAACTTCTTTGTACACTAGCCCAAGAACATTTTTCCAACTTGGTGTCAAACTAACTTGAACAACATAAGTTTGCTCGTGCAATTAATTTAGTTCTTCTGGGCATCCACACCAATTACTGGAAACGATAAAAACCAACATTAAAATAGACATCACTACTAAATAAAAGGTATTCAAATATTTATATCTACTTTTTCCCCTCTTTGTAGAGTCTATAAATACAGCAGCCTAGACAAGCTTTATTGGTATTAGCTGACGCCAATTGCAAGTAGGAGATAACCGTTCCCTTCCGCTCCACTTCACGCAACTACTTGCCCAGACAGAATGAAGATTTCCCTGCTTTGTTTTTTCATAATCACTCATTGTAATGCCCAAAGGGAAGAAAATAAATCTTGGGAACTTCAGCCAAATCAGTTTAATTCTTCCATTACCACAGTGGGAACGGCGAGTATGGAGCTCCCATTTTTTACAATAGTTTTTCTTAAAGAGTGCACAATCGCTAGCTAAGTCTCAATAATGCTGAGAACATTGGAGATGCTTTCAAAACATCAGTTTGGGGCTGCCCCCATTCTCTGCCTTTAGATCACAAAGTTCGCTTGCTACCAGTCTGCATTTTCTCCCAGTCGGTTGCTGCAAAGCAACTTAAAACTGCCAACTGTGGAAGCAAGCATGCAATAATTGAGAGAAATGCCTGGCTTTCAACTTTTCTAAGTGATGTTACTGTTCAAAAAAAAAAAATTAACAAAACTGTTATCACTTTGATTTTGGATATTATTTTAATTCATTTGATTCACAGGGCATTAATAATTTAATACGGATCTTAGGCTTTTAAATGTAATTGAGTATTTCTACAAAAGGGAGGCATGGTACACTTCTGCTGTCGTCACTGTCTGTCTCTGCCATACAGCTTCGTTTTTCCTTCCTCCTTGTCTCTCTCCTAAAGCCCCTCATGGACTCACCCCTCCCTTTCTTCCTGTCTGTTTTGCTCTCCCTGCCTGTGTTTCTCTCTCCTTCCTTCCTCCCATCTCCTGGCCTCTTCTCCTTCTTCCCCTCTCCTTATCTCTCTCCTTTATTTCCTTCCCTCACTCACTACTCCACACCCCAATCACTAGCAGCCACTTCACAACAGAAGATAAGCATGGGTATTCCTTCTTGTACCCCATTTACTCAGATAATGCACACTCTAAACCCAATTTTTTTCTTGACGTGAATGCAAGAGATGACAACCAGAAATGTATCATCATAACCACTCTGTTTTTAATTTCTCAAGTGAAAACTCAAGTATTCTTCTATTATGTAGAAGTCAAGAAAAATTTCATCTTTGAACTGTCCCCCAGTTAAGCGATTTTTGTATTTTAGAAACTTAACAATTTCAGACTAATTTAAAAATATAAAATCTACAATCTTAGTTACTCTTCTCTCATTGCTGGGACAAACACCAGATACTCAAGCTCAGGGAAGGAGAGGTCTATTTAGCTCACAGTTACTGTAGGCTTCAAGACACTGGAGGAGAGTCTGGGGCGCTGCCTTGTCCAGGACGATCCTCTCCACCCCTCTGAGAAAGCACAGGGTAGCTAGTTTAATGTTCATGTCTCTCTGGCCCCGCCCCGTGGGCCTGGCCCTGGTCTTCTGGCCCCGCCTCCTCAGGCCACGCCCTGGTCCTCTGGCCCCACCCCTCAAGCCACGCATTACTCCTCCAGCCCCGTCAGCCCCATAACTTGCATGGAGCTTTGGGGGGATAACCAGACACAAACCATAACATCTACATATTTCTGTGAAACAGTCCTCAAACATATTACAATCTACCTTTGCTGGTTCCATGAAACTCTCATTGGGCACTAAATGTTGTTGGATCAGTTTATGATATATAAATTTTACTCAAATCTATTTATGTTACTCAGGACACGTTTTCACTAAACGGCACACTAGTTCAGTCTGATTTCAGTTTCATCAGCTGATTGATTAACTCATTTAATTGCTATTGCATTCTCCTGTATAACTAACCTCAGAATTTAAAACTAGCTTTGTCACTGGCAATCCAAAGTTAGTCTACATTTATAATAGGAGATTGAAAAAGAGCAAAATTCAGACACTTGTTAAAGTACGTTTTAGATCAAAATGATTGAATTCAAAGTAATTACTATGTCAGTAGCCAGATTTAGAAATTTCTGTGAATTGTAACCCAATACTGACTTGAACATTGTGAAATATTTACACTTATACAAGATTATCAAGAGTTATTTTGTCTTTTGTAAGGTAGTTCAATGATACATTTTTATGATAACTGTAGAAATATTTAAAAATTGCATAATTATGATTCAGAAATTGCATTATATTAGAAAAACGTCTGGTAACAACACTGTGTGCGAAGCTGTTGTTACCATCATAAAACACTGAAATGGACACAAATGCCCAATAAGGGAACAACCAAATAAATTACAGTGACATGAAAATTGATGCGATTTTTACAGACATTAACATTAAAAAGTATGATGACTAGGCACACAGAACATTCCTATGTTACAATGTTTTATCCATGTTACTATCACTAAATAATAAGAGAATCATAAAATTATAACTTTTTTTTCCAGTGATAGCCCCTAGGAATGAGTCAGACCCTTGCTAAGCCAACCGACAACACTGAGGAGAAAACAATCCCTGCCCTCTATACCTGACCGGCACGTTGTGCATGCCTCTGTTCCTCTTTAATCTTTTTCAGTCCGTTTCTTTCTCACCTGCACGATGTGCATAGGATGCTTGCACAAGCCCTTTATGGATATCCAATGAATGTGATGTGTACTTGTTTCATACATTGCTTGGTATGCTTAATTTCTAGGGCGACTGCAGCAAATCACCACCAATGAGGACTCAGGCCATAGATGTGCACTCCCTGGCTGAAGCCCAAAGCCGAGGTGTCAGCACACCAGCTTCCTTCTGAATATTGCAAAGGGGAATTTTTTCCAAGCATCACACCTACCCGGGTGTGATGGCAGTCTGGGGCCACCGAAGTGTCACCTAGTATCTACCTTTGTCTCCTCAAGACTCTCTCTCTCTCTCTCTCTCTCTCTCTCTCTCTCTCTCTCTCTCTCTCTCTCTGTATGCTTATCTCCAAATCTCCTCTTTTATAACACCTGCCAGGCTGGATTATGATCCACCCCAATGACTTCATTTCTGTAAAAACCCTTTATCCAAGTAACATGACAATGTGAATTCTGCAGATGACACCTCCAACCCACAAATGTGGGGGAGACATTATTTAACTCATAATACTTTCTCCGGTATAAACTCTGAACACATTACCTGTTATTGTTACCGACATTGTGAAGAGTAACAGTCACACTACGCTATGAGAGTGTATGAAACAAGTCCTGACGCGCTAGCTGAACACTTAGGATAAAGGAAGTTGTTTTGCTAGATTGACAGCAAGCTTCCAGGTACTATTTTGATTTCAGTTTTCCTTTTTCTTTTTCTAGTTTTTCTATTTCCCACCCATCCCTACAAGGTTTATGTTATTTGAAGTTGGAAGGGAAATTGCAGACTGTATTGTAAACGTAAGTAATTGGTATTCAACCCTAAATGCAACTTTGCACACTTTTCATCCGTTTCCATATTTGGATGATCTTTTTATTCCCCAGCAGAAGCATCCATGAAAAAGCTCAGATCACTCCTGGAGCATGGCGAAGATTCTATCTCCCTTTATTCTAAGCTCTCCACCACCTCTAATTATTGTGTGAAACAGCAGCCTTCATGCCATCCTTTGTGTCAATTCCTACTATTTTATTTCAACATTTCTACTTATCCTTGCCAGAAGAGAAAGCATTCTTTTCACATTTCTCTCATCTCTCCTGACTGCTGTGTTGTGATTCTGATATATGTATTCCCTCCTATAGATTCTTTATAGATAAAAGGTCCTCAGGCCAGGTGACAAAACCTTTGACTTTCTTAGAGTCATTCTTTTCTCTTGAAAACTTCTTAAATATTTATTTTACTCCAGGTCATTTGGCTATTGGATTTCTTTAGCCCTAATATGTCATGAGTCTTGCTTTAAGAATTCAATGTTTTGTTTTCAAAATAAATCATACTGAACTGCGTAGTGTTCAGATTCAGAAAGGGAAAGCAGATTCGACTTAATCAACAACCTGGAGTACATGGTGAGCTATTTTTTTAAACAAATCTATAGATCATTGAGCTCAGACAAAAATGCCACATGAATCAACATTAAGAATTGTGTCCATAAGGAATATTTAATTTTACGTCGGAAAAATCCAGCTAAGACATATTAGACTCCAAAGAGAATATCACAGTTCACTTAACAGAAAAGGCCAAGACAGATCTCCTTAGGTGAGACTCAGTCCACAAACTCAAATCATATTTCAATGGGTTTTTCTCTTTATGGCTGTGTTCTGCTATCTACTTACTGTATTCTCAAGTGGTGGTTCATTTGGAAATCACTGGATATGAACCCAGAGTTACTCATGTCCTCATTTCACATGTCCAAGATACTGAGAATGACTGAGCTCTTAGATTCTGCAGAAGAGAGAGACGGTGTCTCCTCAAGTAGCTTCACTGCTTGGTTTTTGCATCCACTTCTGAACTATGTGGGCAAATGGAGGGCACCGTACTACCCAAGCCACATAGAAAGGCACCATTAGAAAGGTCCCTTCACAAGAGGAAATTTCAGGTGCCCCTGGAAGGAATTGGACATTGTTGCTGGACAGGAAATAACAGATGTCTACTTCCGGGTTATATTTAACCATGGGAGCAATTCATTTTAATGACAATAGCTTCTTATGTTACAGGAAAGCATTCCAGGCTTCATACCAGGTATTCAGTAAAGATTTTTATGTAGTCCTTTAAACAAGATTGCAGTTGTGGGGTTCCACAGAGCCCAAGAGCCAGTGACCCCTCTTCTGGAAAGTATTCCCTCATGCTGTGTTCAGTCTGGCCTCATAGAAAGGAGCTCTGCATGGCCCAAGGAAGTTCACGATCTCATTGCACTGGTCATGGGTAATCACTTGATTCAAGCTGAGTTGCCATCACCCTCCTGCCCAGGCATTAGGAGGAGGTGGTGAGAAGGCAGAAAGAAAAACACGGAGGAAACAAGCCACCAAAGAAGAAATTCATGGCACCAACCAGAGATGAACACCTTCTGCCACAGAAATATAGTCAGTTGAATCCATGAACAAATCACAGCTGTGTACATGAAAAAGGCAATGCTCACATTAGTCAAGCTTCAACCAGAGAATTAGGACCAGTAAGAGAGATAGAGATTTATTGCAGAGTTGGCTCAGGCATATTGGGGATTGGGTGGGCAGGTCTAGAACTCAGGAGTAGGAGGGTTGGCCCTTTTCTTTGGGGTTGAGGCTGCTACCACGCCACATGCAGAAGCTGTGCTTCTTCAGGAAGCCTTCGTCCTGCTGTTAGCATCTTTCACTCAAGTTAAGCCCACTCATGCCTTTTAAGATCACCCTTATTACTTAACATCAATGAATCATAGGAATTTCTGTCACATCTACAAAGTACCGTTGCACACTTCAGTGACTACTGAATCACTCAGGTCTGCACTTTCACCAAGGTGACCATCAAATTAAGTATCATAATGCTTAATCACATGCATCTTCAGAGAAGAGAACATGGAATTTACAAACATATCACTTTCATCTCTCAAGGTTATCTTAAATACTAAAATTCAATGTTAACAAAAAGGTGAGACAAAAGACACATAAAGATAGGTAGATTGTAAACTCATTTGTCTGGCAATGTGGCAGAATATCTCATGGGCCCTAATGTTTTGGAAAGAGATGTCATATGTAAGAAATTAGAGAGTCAGCTAAATAAATGATCATTCAACCATGAGAAGGGACACTAGATAATCATTAAACATTGACTTCAGGGTACTATTTCATGGCATAGGAAAGAGTTCTCAAGGGGCTGGGGAGATAGCTTTGCAGTCTAAGTACCTGCCTGGCAAGCACAAGGACCTGCGTTAGATCCCCAGTAGTGTGTAGTGCATGTTGTGCCCGCCCCAGGATCCTGAGTAGATTGCACTGGCCATCAAAACCTGGCATGGTGGTGCACATCTGTAATCCCAGCGCTGGGAAGGCTGACACAGGAGGATCACTGGGAGTCTGAACTGCATAGAGAAACCCTGTACCAAATGAATAAATAAATAAATAAAAATTTTTAATGAAGACTTCTCAATATACCAAGTAAAAGAGAAAGTAAATATATGGCACACATTCAATTTAGTGCAATAATGAAAACCATGGTAGAAGTACCTGTGTCATCGTTGAACAGTAATTAATTTTAGGCATCCCAATAACAGGTCAATTTTTACTTGTAATATTGAGGCCCTTCAACCTCTATAATAAACATGCACTAAACCAAAACTGGTGTATGTGGTAATACTGAAGATTTGTGTACTATGGTGACAGGGAGGAAATATTCCAGTTAAGATTCACATACATATATTTAATCACTGAGCTATGAAGCCACTCAACAAATAAATACTGACGCATTATTCTATAATAGTTACAATCATGAAAATGAATGTTAACCATAATTAACTCATGCCTGCCTTCCTTAAGCTTCGTTGGGAAGAGAAAAAATAATCAAAGACACGCACATGGAATAACAGCCTATGTTAGTGCACCAAGGAAAAAAGACGCCACTATTAGCTTAGTACTGCTCATATTAAATTTTTTGTTAGTACATAAACAAAACATACAATTCTTGTTTACGTACAGGGCACATGCATATGTGTGCATTTGGTGCTGAATGCTGGGACAAATGTCAACATCTCAAATTAATACTCTAGCATTGGAGAATAAAATTCCATGAGAAGATATCTAGAAATGCCTGAAAGTGCTGAGACTCTTCCAAAGAAATATGGAATGAATTCGAACTACTGCAAATGAATCCTGGGGAGTTGGCTGGGGCTCGCATTGGCACCCCCACAGACGCTTATGGTTTTCCACTGTGCTCATATCATTCACACATTTTGCCCCAGAATCTGAAAGATAAATTTGACGAGCTTTGGACAAACACTGGCTAAGATTCTACAGTTTCTGGGTATGGAGAGGTGACATGACTTATTCTCTGTTATTGTCGGGTCGCCTATTAGGCAGCCTCTGCAAAGAGGTTGGATAGATCAACGTGTCAGGCTGGAGGCTGGGTGATAATTCAGGCTGGAGTTGAGTGGAGGCCACTGCTCAGACAATCAGGAAAATACTGTCGCACATAGATTTCTTTCAAACTATAGGAAGAGTACAAGGAACAATAGGGCTTTGAACTCCAAGACACACTGACACAGAACATGCAGCTACCAATGCGCTTACCCAATTAGGCCAATTACAGTTTGATCTCTACATGAGATCAAACAAGGAGAATTTATGTCTGTGTTAGAAATAAGAGTTTAAAGAAGGAATCATGTTATTAGAAACAACTATGTCATGTGTTAAGTTACTTCAGCACATCCTAGACATCATAAAAGCTTTTGATTTTCCTCACAGATGAATGTTTAGAGCTTTATTACTCCTTAGATAGAAGCACAGGACAATAGCACGTCTTAAATGAAAAACAGACTGGAAATAGACCATTTAGGATATTTTGCTAAGGAAAACTCATCCGTCCACTGTCACACTAATAACTAAGAAAGGTTGTGATCATTTGGTGGAATTTTCCACCCTATCTGCATTAGGTGGACCTGTAGGAAAGGACTTGTAGGAAAGATACCAAGGTCCCTTGCGAGTGTGTGCCTTGGCATGACTGCTCAGCCCCAGTCCCTCTGCTGGAGTGTGCTTAGTTTCATCTAAGCAGCAGCCCCCTTTTGAAAAAAGATGGGGAAGCCAGAGAGCTACGCACCTTCTCCAGTGCTTTCCCGGCAAGTTGAGTAAGAAAACTTCCATGCCATGGGGTGAGCCCTGTGCTACGGAAGACCATTGCTGGAACTGCAGTGGACTGAAATCTGCCAACACCTGGACACCAGATAAGATCACAGCAGCCTGGTGAGACTCTGCATGGAGGTCTCCTCCACTCCTGAGGAAACAGGGAGCCCAGACAATGCATTGGTGTTGTGTGAAGCCCTCAGGAATGTAAGGATTTACTGTGTAGCAGAAAAGAACCATTCATGAAGCATTAGAAACCATTCATGCTTCTCTTTTGTTTCCTTAATTCAAGTAAGTGAATTATTTCATTCTCTTCGGTCACAATTATAATTGGTGTATGACTAAAAGCTACAGAGTAGACTGTAGCATAAATGCTAAATTTGCTCCCTACGATTCATCTTTAGAAATTAAAGACTAAGGCGGGGGATGGGATGTACTGGTAGAGCACTGGCCTAACTTATGTGTAGATGTGAGTCTGTATCCAGTGCTGATCAAAAGAAATAAAAACTAATCTTCAAACTGAAATAATTTTTCTGGGCTAAATTGCACAGCTAAGGACTAGAATATTACAGAATTTATAGTCTGCAACTCAGTTATCTTAATTTTAAAAAAATTAAAAATGTGGGACACACCTATAACCCCAGTACTCTAGGAGGCTGAGACAGGCAGATCCCAAATCTGGGTCCACTCTGTGTAATTTAGCTATTTAGCAAGAAGTTGACTCGAAAGAACTAACAACAACAAAAGAGAAAAAGCTACAGAGGTAGCTCAGTGCCAAGGTCCTGGTTTCAATCCCAACACTACAAAAAAGAAATCCCATTTATTGACTGTTTCTGCTTGGCAAATAATGAATATCATACTTTGTTCTTCCCTATATTTTAATTTAAACTCCTTAACAATGTCAAAATTGGGAGCTATGGTGTGGTCTGTTGTTTGCATCAGATGAAGAAATAAAGTTTAGAAATAACTTGAGGATTTTGCCAAAGGATGCTGCGCTAAAGTGTAGAGATCAGATTTCAAGGGGCCTGAGGAGATGGCAGGGGCTGGGGAGATGGCTCAGTGGAATAAGCGCTTCCCTAGCAAGCTCAAGGGCCTGAGTTCAATCTCCAGT
>NDGN011499889.1:0-11333 GCA_002564285.1 Tympanoctomys barrerae
CCCCCCCAAAAAATAAAAAAGGAAGCATCATTTCTCTGTATCTTGTCCCACTTTTGAGCTAATCAAGCTCAATACTGAGTGACATGTACTCAAAGAGGGGAACTGCCTGGCATTTACAGAAAAGGGCTGCAAGATCAAGCTTGCGCGGCTCATCCGGCCGCTTCTGGGGCTCCTGCCCATTTTGACTCCAGAGCCACGGCCAGCCTGTGAGTCAGAGCATGGCTTCTGCTCCCACCTGCTCTCTACTGCAGGCTCCTTCCTTCCTCTCCTGTTCAACACAAAGGTCATTTCCCAAAATGATCACAAATTAGTGGTTTATGTCTTATAAACACCCATTCACTGAGCCCGCAATGCAGCCCAAGAGGCTGGATTTGCTCACAGAAACACTTACTGCAAAATCACACCCAGTGCTCTTTTGTATGTCATCTACTGTCAGGCCTTCCCAGAGCTCAATCAGAGTCAGCCCTTTCTTCTTGTCCACGTCAAACACAGCCTGTGGGAGTCAAGGAAATGACAATGACAACTTCCATCATAATAATTATTTTACAGCACAAAAGATTCTGAAAATCAGCAATGAAAAAAATGTCAACAGTAAGTATTAGAAATAAATGTCAACTCCCTCATCAGCAATTAGTGGTGGAACACTGTTGATGCCAGAATAATAACTACATGCTGACTACTGGTGGCAGTTTATTACCCTCATCACCAGCTTCTAAAATCTATTCTACTCTTGCTAAGTCTAACACTTCTGGTGAAATGTCAACAAGGTGATTAAAACTGATTAGGAAAGGAATAAAAAAGAATGAAGAAAGGAAAGGAGCAGGGGATAATTAGAAAGAGAGACACGGATGATGCAAACAGGTTTATAAATGCTTCTGTGTGAAGAATTACAGGAAACAGAAAAAAGGTGCTTTGAAGTACCTGAAAATAATTATAAAAGAATGACCATCTTAGTGCTGAAAGATCTGTTAAATAGTAAATATTTTCCTTTAAAACCTACAGAAAACACACACTCCCCAAGGGGGGAAGATACATGTAGGACAACTGCAAGGATGTCAGCTTGCCCTTAAGTCTTGCACTCTGGATTCTGGCCCACTGCCTCAGGCCACGGCAGCACCAACTGCTATAGCTCAACCTGTGGGAGGGACCTAAAAAGCACCAAATATAACTATCCACCCAAGAATTCTTCAAAAGTTTTCCAAGGTGATTTCTTAGATACTTCCACTACAGGAGGCTCCCTTGTTTCAAGGTGGTCTGTCTGCTGAGGGGAAGCTTGTGTGGTAAGAACTGATCTGCTTCCCAGCAGCCCCAACCCGACTCCTGCCGTCCTGTAACAGCTCTCGCGGCTGGTGTCCTCCTCATACTTAAATGTCCAATGTTCACCTCCTCTGGATTGAACTTAAACTCAGTCATTAGTTGCAGGATCAAAACTTTGTTAGTTTTCATGGTATGAACTTTGATTTTAGACTACCTTTGAAGTCAAACCCTGAAGTGGCATTTTAAACACTCTCCTGGCTAGAAGGCCAATATCAAGACCCAGCAACAAGTGAAGGGCAGAACGCTGTCATTTAGACTAAACTAGCAATTTCAGCCCTGCTTCACAACAGGTAAGCAACCCTTAGTGAACCTGTCTGCAACTGTAGAAGTGAATCATAAAAACCGCTCCCCAAAGCTGCGACACAGTACCAGAATTGCAAGAGCATATACTCTAAGAACCAGGTCTGGGAGAAGGCAGGGGTGCAGTGCAGGCACGTTCTTACTCCTTACCTCACTGTGTGTGAACCCAAATCAGAAGCAAAATATCACTGGAATGAGAGATACTTGCATTCCCAACATGGCTGGTTTTATTGGAAAATATGATTTAAGCTTAAAAGAAAACATCTTAGCAAACTTTCCTTTTACTTGCTCATTTCTTCCTAACAAAACCCAACAAACAAAAGTTTTGTCTGAACACATAATATTTTAAGAGAAGAAAATGATTATCTAGGCATGTCTATATAACCCATTAATTGCTCTATCCAAAATGACAATTTTGGGGCCAGTGAGGTAACTCAGTGGTCTAAAGCGCCTGCTTAGGCAAACTTAGGCAAAGCACATACTGCAGTTTGATCCCCAGCACCACATGCCAGGCCAGCCCCATCCCCAGGGTGGGCTAAGCCAGCCACAAAGAAAAAAAAAAAAAAAGAAAAAGAAAAAAAGAAAAAAAAAAGAAGAAGAAGGCAATTTTTTTTTCTTGCACACATACTTTTCCTTTATAGAAACTATGTATGCATTATTGTCAAGTTGTTTTACTTTTTCCTGAATTATAAACTATGGTAAATTTATAAAAATGAAACAAATAAGAGAAAAAGTATCTCTGAACTTTGTTATTAAGAACACACACAGAAATGATTTGGTAGGAAGATAACTATGAAATTATGAATATAAGCCTTAAGAATAAGGAGGGGGAAATCTATAGCAAATTGACTTGTTGCTTTTTAAAAAAAAAATACCTTTATTAATATATTTGTCTAGGGGCTGGGGAGACAGCTCACTAAATAAGTGCTTGCCTGGCAAGTGCAAGGTCCTGAGGGTTTTTGGAACAACCAAAAAAACAAAATAAAATTATCTCACTCTAATTGTCTCCCAAGATCATTCATTAGAAAGGCAATGATTTATTATTTTTTAAAAGAGGGACATTTACTTTTGAAATATTTAAGGATATTTCCATTTAGTGGTATAAAGTGCAAGCAAAAACCTCACAGAAATGAAGACTAAAGCTTTTTTTAAAGCTATAATAAATTGCTCAACCTCTGAGAATAATTTTGAAACTACTTTGTTTTATAGAAATTACCTTATCACAATATAAAGGGTATGTTATAGTTAGCTAATTAATTTGCTATCATTAGTTAATTATAGCCCAGATGCTGATGAGGAAGGCGTCTTTCATAATTTCATTCTAGCATCAGGAAGTAATCAGGGATTGTCCCCAAAGGATCTTTCAAAGGGCAACTTGGAATTTCCCTTGGACTCGACACTGGAGCTTCAGTCCTTTACGAGCCACTGTAGGGCTGGCCACACTGCCACTCACCCACTCAGCAAGCGCCTGTAAAGCACATGGTCTGCACAGAGCACACTGGTGAGCCTACAACATTCCTTTTCTTGAGGTGCTGAAAATTCAAAGTCGGCTGCCCAGTCTTTACTCAGTTTTACAATACAATGTCACCTCTAGTTCAGGCTCCAGTTATCTTCACACACTAATGAATTATTCCATTGCTGACTTCTCGTATAAGCTCCAGATCCAAATTTCCAAACATTAATCACTACCTCTCACTGGATATCCTCAGAATATCAAACTGAGAATGTTGAAATGACCCTGTTCTTTTCCTGCTCTTCTTATAGTCTTGGGCTCTACAAACCTGTAGCAACAACTGACTTGTTCTAGTTTTAGATGTACTACTCATGGGTACTCAAGAGCCATAAATTTAATTTTACTTTTATAAAAGTAAAAAATATTTATGCTAAATATTTATTTATAAACACATTACATAAGTATTTGTAACCAAAAAACCCTCAATTTTCACAAAAAGGACAATGTTTCTTATAGAACTGATTAAAAATTGGCATTTTATAAGCTTCACTAGCACTTTTTCTGTCCTTGCTGCTGGGGCACATGGCATGTCTTTTTTATTGTTTTTATCAGTAGGTTGTCTGCGCTTTTCTATAATAGGAATCTCTATTTCCAGGATTTCTGCTATCAGTTTTCGTATTTTTATGAGCACTTTTTTAGTAGCCATTCTAGAATGCAGATTTTCCTCAGTTAACTGCATCACAGGAGGTTTAATAAAAGCAAAACATTTTATCATTTCACTTTGTTGTGTAAACCAGTAAAATACATGGTAGTTAACACCCATAACATTTAAGATGGCATAAAAAAATACCATTGGCCAACTGTTGGTTCTCATTGATGTTGAATATAATGCACATTTTGCATGAAAAATGTCAATTCTAGATTTTATGTTGTTATAAAAGTGAATAATATCGGGCTTTAAGTTTATTTGTCAACAGAATCACTGTGCTACATATTTATATTAACAACATTTTTACCCTTTTGGTACATGAGAATAATATACTGAGAGCATAAAATCTAAGTACTGATGGCTGAACCGTTCATTCTCTACTTGGTAAAATTTCAGGTGGTAGAGCCTTATTTTTTTTTTCAAAGAGCCTACATAATTTGAGGTTTTATTTTAAAATTCATCAAGAAGTTCCACTGAGCTATACCAACTATCACAGCTAATACTTCTTTTAGTATCTTCAATACATTCCACAAACCTCAAAAAAACTCTATGATTGGTAGGTAAGGTAGGTTTGGTCAGACTGGCTGCTTTTACTTCAGTACCAGCACATATTTCTACATTTAGCTGAAATCTTAGTGTCAGCCAAAATTGGCAACTTTATGCTGTTTTTAACTTGCTTGTTATGTATAAACATTCTAAAGCTGTAATTTCCTCTAAATAGTACAGGCATCTCATCCGTGATTAGGTGAAACCCAGTAGAAAGCATGACTTTAACCTGCTGAAAAATTCATCACATAAATCTGAGACAGCAGCTAACTTATTTATCTTCCCTTTCTTTTTTCCAGTTTTGACATTATTAAATTTAAGACAACATACTAAAAATGAAAATCAAGCCAGACTCATAGTAGCATGAACAATGGCTCTTGTTCCATCTGTTGCCCACACTGAATGGATATCTTTGTGGCCAGACTTAAAAAGAGTAAAGATTCTATAAAAATTTTAGTGCTTCGGCACAGGAAAAAAGTGACATCATATTTACTATCAGTAGGACCTCAGGACCTGATATATTATTCCCTACAGAGTCATAGATACTAAGCATGAATCCTGTGTGCACTGAATTAAATACTCTTTGTAGTAGGAGACTACCGCAAGGCTGAGTAAGCAATGCTGACTGATGAAAAAACCATAGCGTGCTTAAGAATGTGTCAAGTTCTTAGGCGCCATCTGTGGGAGCTGCTAAGAATGCAATAGGTCAACAAGTTTTCCTCTCTAGCCAGAAAACTTGAGCATCATCTCTGTCTTAACTGCTGTGTTCTACTCATCATCAAATTAGGTCAAATCCGTCTCCTATATCTCATTCAAATCTCTTTTGGTTGTGTTAGAATCTTAAATTACTCGTTTATACCAGTCAAGATCTTTCTAAAGGGACTCTGTCTCATCTTGTCTCCCTTTACGAAAATGTCTGTTTCTTCTAAAAAAAAAAAAAAAAAATCTAATCAATTTTTCCCCCAACTACCAAAAGTTATGGAAGGGGTCCCTACTCCTTTCCTGATAAGAACTACATTTCTTCACAAGGCACCTCTACTCCTCCATTATTTGCCCTTGTCTTTTCTACCTTAGCCTTCAGACTCTAGGTGTGCCCTTGCTCTAACCAGGTCATATGTTCGTAACTCATCTGTGACTTCATGTTTTCTTCCCTTTACCTGAAAGAAGATTTATTTTCTAATTTGTAAAATTCCTGTTTGTCTTTCAAGGCTTGCAATGTGGAAAATCTATCAGCTTTCTCCCCAAGAAAAGCAATGGTACATTTATTGAATGAGTGTTTACTGAGACTGGGTCAGGCACCATGTTCAATGTTGGATTAAGAATTATGAATGAAATGAGCAGAGCTCAGGGTTATTTCGACACAACTGTCAGTGCTAAGTTAGGATAACTACAAGTATTCAGGGAAGTACCCAGAAGATTTGTTGAGGGATAGGAAATACCTGCCAGAGGTGAAAATAACATGAATAACTGAAGTGAAAGATGAGCAGAAATTACTAATCTTTGAGGGTGGGGCAAGAACAATGATTCAGAGAGAATTTCAGAATGGGCAAAGTCCCTGAAGAATACGGTCCAGAAGGAAATGCAATGTATTTCAAAGTACTTTAGGATGGCTGAAGTGGAGAATGTCAAGGTAAGGAAAAAAAAAAAAAAAGAAAGAAAGAAACTGAGAGCTGAGAAGAAAGGGTACAGGCTGTGCAGTGTCTTGCAAAACACTGCCTATGATATACTGCACCTAAGAGTGTTCCTTGCTAGGCACTGCTGGCCAGGCTGTCAGTAGCTGTGCTTTAGGTTCTTAATGTAGCATCTAGCATGGATCTCTACTGTGTTCTCTATAGTATTTATTACTTTAAATGCTATGATGTTTGAGATCTACCTAACCCTTCGAAATGTGTCCTCCTCCTTTTTGTATCCAACTGTTGGGAACAGTCTAGTTCCAAGTGCTTAAGAACACTTCTAAAATGAACAAATGAGTAAATCAACAGCTTAGATGGATAGAAAAAGTATAAAAGGTCTTTCTTTAAATGACAATAACTATAAATAACAATATAAGTTGTTGTGACAGTTAATCTTGACACTCAACTTAGTAAAGCACGTTTCCAGGTGTGCCTGGGTGGCTCATGGAGGCATGACCCTGAGGATTACATCTGGTTCCTGTCCCCTTCCGCTCTGCGCCTCTTCACCTACTCTCTGCATCCTGGAGCTGAGTTGCACTGATTTCTTCTGCAGTGCTCTTGCACCATGATGGTTCTACGTTGAACCCAGACAATCATAGGCTGAAACTTACGAAACCATGAGCCACTTAAGCCATGTTGCCCTTTAAATTGTGTGTGTCAGATATTTGACACCAGCAACAGAAAGCCAACTTGCATGGCTGTATTATAAGAAAACACAGGAATTACATGGCAGGTACCAAAGTTAGTGGTAGTCCACTCTGAGGATAAAATTTTTCTGTGCTAAGGTGGTATGAAACAAAAATGGAACTTGCCAGAAGCTTAAGTGATGGGTAGAATTTCAAGGGCCATACAGAGGAGTGGGTGATTTTGCAGGCAGAGCACTAAACTTGTAAGAATGAGGGAAAGATATATAAAGGAGGGTAAGGCTTACTTAGGAAACAGGGAAGATCAGACTGGGAAAGAATGTTGCTGCAATTATCCTTACCACACTACTACTTTTGTTGAGAAAACAAGATTGACTATTCTTTCCTACTGCCAAATTAGTAGATCCTCTCAATAAGTTCTTTCTATAGTTTTGGAGGTATTCAAGAAATGGCAAAGACACCACGTATAAAGGGTGAGATAAAATATTCTATCATTTCTAGCAGGTTAATGGTTAATTTACTGTGTCAACTTCAGAAGTTTAGAAGCTTAACTAAGTAATTCAGTAGGGGATCAGGGGACTCACTCTGTAAACACTTGAGCCTGTGCAAGAGGAAGAAGGCACAGAGATGGTGTGAATGCTACACTTGCCCTTCGCTGGTAGCCTGCTTACAATAAGGGAGGGAAAGAGGTTTGGTCTCCCCTCCTTTTTGCTCTTGCTGCTTTTGCTATCTTTCACCTCCATGAAATGCTGCCCTGTGCCATGCTGCTCTGCCTTGGAGCAGCCGAGTATGGACTGAAACCTCCAAAACTATGAGCTAATAAACCTTTCCTTCCTTGTCAGGTATTTTGTCTCAGCAACAACAGAAACATGTTGCTGAGACTACTAACTAAGACATGGCACTTGTTCTTCTGTAAGTCACATTTAAGGAATTCCACATAAACCATTTTGAGGAGGTACCATAGGAGAGAATATCCCTTAAAATATGGCTTTTGAACCTAACCTACTTCAAAGGCCTGCTCTACATTGCTTAAGGGTTAGTGAATTAGATTACTGCAAGACACTATTTCTACAGCCCTTGGCAGAAGGAGATGAGAAAAAAGATGAAAAAACACAATATAGATAACTCTATTTTGTGGTTTCATTAAGACACAATCACAAAAAAGCCCCCTCTTCACTGACTTACAGGAATTATGACAACCAACATCCTAAATTCAAATCTGAGATAGAAAAGCAACTGTAGCAAGTTACCCACAGTGCTTCTCTCCTGTGGGCAGCTTCTAGCTGTGATGCTGATCAACATTTCCTACCTCAGAAGACAAATCCAGAGAGGCTCTCAAATGTTAGTGTGTTAAGGTAGAAAGCATACAAGAAACAGTAAGTTTCTTGGCTCACTGTGAAGCCTGTACTACAATTCACATCCACATGATTAAAAGTCAATTTTGCTTGAGTTTTCTAATGTGAAACCCAACAATTTATACTCACGATTCAGGGAAGGAAAAAAACAAAACAAAATAAACAAACATCAAAAAAAAAAATATATATATATATCACATTCAGTTTGATAACTTAATAGTCAAAAAATAGAAGAATCAATAAAACTTTCCTTGACTATATCACAATGTCAAAGTTATCAAGGAAGTTCAATTTTGTTGTGTATATGTATATTTCCAGAGTTGTTCATGGAAAATTCTATATATAGAAATATTACATGGATGCCTTTTATTACTCATTCTACTCACAAACTAAATTAGTCCTATTACTACTGACATGATATACTTCAAAAGGTAACACAAAATTCTAAAATGCCTTTTAAAAAACAATGGCAGACATTAGAGGAAATAAAAGAGAAAGGCACTTTACCTTTTCTGTAATAATGCGGTTGACACATTGCT
The DNA here is from genome assembly GCA_002564285.1 of Tympanoctomys barrerae. Classification (NCBI taxonomy): domain Eukaryota; kingdom Metazoa; phylum Chordata; class Mammalia; order Rodentia; family Octodontidae; genus Tympanoctomys; species Tympanoctomys barrerae. The sequence goes on from NDGN011499889.1 coordinate 8,537, forward strand.
TTCCAGTCAGTGGTAATGTGCATTTCTCCATGATTTTATGTGCACTTCCCTGTTTAAAAAAAAAGAAGAGCCATCAAAAACAGTAGTTAGCGAGCAATTCTTATTTAGAATAGGTATAAGTATAGGAGAAATAGCAACTCCTAGAAAAACTGTCTTCAAAATACGTGTTTTAAAACCTTTGCACAGCCATCTTTTTACTCCTTCTAGAGGCAGTTTCTGTCTCTGAAATAATTTAGGGCAGATGCCAAGTGAACAGCTAGGCGTATACATGTTTTATTTGAGAAAAGCCAGGCCATATAGCTGACCTCTCAAGTCTCTTAATCTTGCGTGTAACCTGATGTAAAATTTCACTTCTACAATGCTGTTATTTTTTCTTCCAGAGAATGATTCTCAAAAATATGACCAGGTCTCCAAGTAGAGGAAACATGTGTAGAGCCCACGTGCCAAAGAACCCTTTATAAATTACAAAAAATTTAATTTTTATTTGTTATAAAAACAGATACACAAAAACTGTAGTGTCTTGCCTTCCTTAACTGGAATTACAGTTCCATTTTTAAAGCATTTTTTCTATCAATTTTTTTGATATCCACAGTTTAAAATGTTAACCATGTTTATTTCTTCATTAATCAAATTTAGACATTAATTACTAGTCTCTTTGTGATAGATGAGGATTTTATTCTCATATAATCATCACCCCCAAACCCGCCTTTATCACTTTCAACTGTTTTAGAATGGACATTTTACACTTGGTAGTTAATTTCATGATGAGAATTTACATTTTTCTTTAAATATACCACAATGAGAAGGGTAGACATAAGGGTCTAGTCTCCAGTATCTTGCTCTAGTTGTGTCAACAATCTAGAATTGCTAAATAGAAACACTAAATTAAAAGGCATGCTTATAATCCCAACTACTTGGGAGGCATACACAGGAGGAGTCCACATTCCTGGCCAAACTGGACATTTTAATGAGAATGTCTAAAAACAATTTCTTTTATCATTGTGAGATCTCATGATCACTTAAACCTGATCATGAATGGACTACGTATTGTAGCATATTGTGTTTACTTTCTTGCATGTTCCATCTAGAGTTTAGCTGAACTTCAGTTTGCTCAACAGTACAATGTGTGAGCTTGTGTAAATGCACATTTTTTCAGTTTCTTTTAGTCACAGCTCTCTTTCTGCAAACATAAAATTAAGAATAGAAAACAGGGTTTTACCCATGAACTTCCCCAGCCCCACCTACTGTCAATATAAAAGTGGCCCCAAGGGCAGGTCTGAGGACCACAACTGAAATATTAATTCTGATCTTCTGATCTTAAAAACATTTTCTTATGATTATGAGTAAGCTCTTTTTTGAATATCAAGAGCCAGCATCTTAAATATTCCCCTTAACGTGGAATGTGAACTCAGCACATGCAGGATCATCTCTTATACATGAATGTTTTTGTTTTTAACTTTTAAATGTAAGGACACTTAGTACAACACCGATGCTATCTTTTATCATTTCAAATTTCCTGAATTTAAACATGAATTTGTTACATAATTTACACCTTTCCCAAAGTGGAATCAGACTGACTACATTGTCAGATGTGAATTTCAGATAACTAGGTTTAGTTAAGACTTTATTCCTCATAACCAGTTTACTCTGCAGCATCCTAGTAATCTAAAGGCTCTAGTGTTCTTAAGGCAGTGCAATGCATAAAAGCCATTCAATAATTTTTGAATGAATGTATTCATGAAACAATGAATGGGAAAGGAAAATCTATTGAGAATCTTTGAAAGATCTTTTTTAAATGGCAACTCTATCACTTTAAGTCAGTAAAGAAGGGTGATCAATACATATACAAAGTGGATAGAAATTACCTATATAAACAAGTTCTATGTCTGTGCATCTTGCCTCATAAGAAAACTTAATTTAAAAAGAGAACATCACTTTTATTTCAGTTTTAATTATCTATTTTTCCAAGATTTCAAATTTTACATGTCACATAAGCCAAATTAAACAGCTCAAATTAATGATGAATATTTGAACTTCTACAGTTGTCAGATCTTTTTACATTTGATATAATTTAAATAAGGCATGTCACAGTGAATTCCAAGGCTGACTTCAAACAAAGTGAATAATCTATAGGCCTCTGAAGAACATTTTCTGTAGGGAGCTTTCACTTTGTTCTCATTGTTTGAGAGCAAGATCTACATCTTAGTGTGAAAGAAACCACTTGGATTTTAATGAACAATGAACTCTATTTTAGGGGGAATCATGAATTTCAACTGACAGCATTAATTGCACCCTATCAATAGAGACCTTATGAATACGTAATATATCATAGTGGTAAAGAGTAGGGGCTGGAGCCAAATGTCTGTGTGCAACACTATTTGTGCAAGATCCATGTATTTATGATTCCTTATCCATTTTAATTCACAGAATCATTGCTAGGCTTAAATGAAATCCAACTGTCAAGTACTTAGTAATAAATGTTAGCTGGTATAAATATAACTTAATATACACAAACAACAGTGGAATTTGTTGTGAACTTTTGAATCCTTACATGAAATCTGACAGAAAATGGCCTAAACAAATTCCTCAGATCTACAAAACTAATGAAAGCACAATATATATTTGGAGGTAATCATATGGCTGGCCTTGCAAACTGGCACCAAGTGTATTCTTGCAGTTAGAACAATGAAGCTAGATGATTCCATTCACATTTAGCTCCAAGACATAACAGAGATCAAAGAGAGAGAGAGAGAGAGAGAGAGAGAGAGAGAGAGAGAGAGAGAGAGAGAGAGAGAAA
>NDGN011499889.1:11383-21718 GCA_002564285.1 Tympanoctomys barrerae
AGAGAGAGAAACTGGAATTCATAAAGTTTAAAAAGGTCACAATTTTAGTATTCAACAATGGGTTCACTATGAGGCTAAAATATGACTAATTCACTCTTTTTCACTCCGTTCTCACCATGCTGGGCTGAGCCTCACACTGTGCCTTGGCAGCTGCATATATTCATGATTTATGAAGGAGGAATAATTGCTGAGTTCTCATTTAAAAATAAATCCTAATAGGAGTGAAGCAGGAGAGCAAAGAATGCTACAGGTGGAGTACAAAGACCAGAACTTTGCTCTTTAACAAATCCCCTTAAATTGTAGTTTTCTCTTCCTATGTACTTATAATGAAAATCAGATTAAATTACTAATAATAAAATAGAGGGGATTTAATCTATGTACAAAAAATCCAAGGTTAGGAGGTCTTGTTCATCCTTATTCTGCTTTTTTTTTTCTTTCATCGATAAGAGATGTCAGAAAACACAGAGGCATAACAAAATGTGACTCTTGGTTTCAACATGTTATTTGTTAACATCATGAAAACCTAAATCTGCCTCTTGTGCCTGCTCCTCAAGCTTTTCTTTACTTGTTCAACACATATAGATCTCATGCAGGATTTTGAGTTCTTCACCATTTTAAAGTGATTTAGCATCTTGATATTATCTCTCATGTGCTTCATCATGATCTCTCTTTAATTCTTTAGATGTCTGAATGAAGTCCTGGCTGTACATTCTGCCAGTAGCTCTGGTTGAAGTGTGATAAATACCCCTGCTAATATAAAGTGAGTCTCATGGTATCAAAGCGCACTTAATTCCAAATAACCAGCTGTGTTTTTCCACAGCAGAATGACTTTTCCACTTGATGTCAACATTTCATACACCTGAGGCAACTGAGCATTTGTTTAAGATGTTGCTTTGATGACACCCCATTTCGTGCTTATCTTTGCTGTACTTCCTAATGTGTCTGTCTGCAATACTTGTTGCCTTTCATGCACCTTCTCTGAGAAAGCTCTAATGATCAACTACATAGGAGACCCAATTTCTGGGAATTGGTTGTTTTTAAATAAAGTAATGCCTCAAGGTTTTATGTTTCCTGCTACCTGGAACACAGACCATCTCATATCCTGTCACCTCAAATTCAATCCCAACACATTTCCTTAGCTTTAGGACTTGGCTAGTGTCACTTGCTCCGAGCACATCTTCTAAAATGTGTCTATCTGATGTCTTGCTCCCATGTCCCTGGACCATTCCTTCTTTTCACACCACATGGGATGTTTCAGTTACTGACCACACACCACTGTGCAATACACCCCGAGTTGCTGAGCCCTGAGAGTGTTCAGCTTTGAAGCTACAACAGGTAACAGAGCCCCTGGAAAATCAGTGGTCAATAAGTGGTGCGTGAACATAACATTTCTGATTCAAGTAGTTCTGAGAGCTGGAGCTTTAAAATGCCACATGACTAAGTATCTGGGGACCGACCACCTAAGGCCCTTTCTGGTTCTCAGGTGTGTGCATGTACATTCCCATCAGCTTAGAGCTCACTGGGAGAAGCAAAGCTAACAAGAATACAGGAAGTGGAACACAAAACTTTGGAGAGACAGCTACAGGAATGATCAAACGAAGAGGAAGGAACAACTGAGGACTGTGGGAGGCTAGATACAAATTTAAAAAGAGAGACAAAATGAATTAAAGTTATTTTACTTCTTCTACCTGCTCATTCATAATCTCCAAGTGTTGTCATAATCCACTGATAGCACAGACTATAAGGGCAGAACTTGGCAAGAGAATGTTTAATTCTTTGCTCAAAACAAGGAGGCCAGTATCACATCTGCCTCCTAAGGTGCTAAAATATCAAAGAAGGCCTAGCAGCTTCTATCCCTGGCTCCTTCCTTTGCTCCATCCATCTTAATGGTTCCATCAAGTGGAGTACTCTCTGTACACCCTTGTGCCACAAGGTACTGTATAAAGTTATACAGTACTGGGGAACAGTATAATACAAAAATGCATGGCTGTCACTTCACTGTGATGATCAATGTGGTGTATAGCAAAGTAGAATTTGTTGAATAAACAAAATCAAGCTACACAAAATACAGAATAGGAAGCTTGCTCACACAGTTTATCTTCACAAGGTAAATTTGGCCTTTCTATAGCATTTGCTCAGAACAGATTCTAGTGATCCACACAGAACTTCAGCAGGGAGGCCTAGCCAATGTAGAGAACATTTACTACTGGAAAAGATTTTTATTTGTGGATACAGTAAGAACTTGTGGTTACAGGGACAGTTTTAAGGGAAATACTAGGCAAAAGAGATAATGAATATAGAAAACAATTCCCTGAAAATAATTTTCAGTGATTTTAGATCTTAGAATAGATTTTTTTTCCTTAACATAAAACAAAACAAAACAAAATTTATCATAACATTTGGAGGATGCTTTTCTCTGTGAAGTCTGCATCCTGTCGTCCCTGACCTTCAGGGACGAGGAATTATTTTCTCTTTCTACTGATGAGTTGGTGTGGTGCCTTACAAATCTTCTCTTAGCACTAGCTTTCTTTCCATTTTAAAAAAATGTGGCTATTCATGCCCACAAACTCCAAGTTTAAGTAGAATTTAAAGTTATTAAATTAAGTTACTAAGTTATTAGCTTAGTTAAATTCTGTAATGTATGTTTAAGAGATTTAATGGCTTGTGAACTGTCATGTCTTTTCTTTCTACATGGAAACATTTTATTTTTTGCAGGGATTTCCATCATAAAGGAAAAACCAAATGTGAGAATTTCTACTTTTTATATTTTGGCGGTGCTGGGGACGGGAGCGAGCATCACGCCCATGCTAAATGCATACTCTCACAAGGAGCCGTACCTCCAGCCTCCCAAATTTCTCTTTTAAGGTATTTTTTTTCCAAACAAGTTCTGACACATGATCAGTCTAACTATATAATAAAATAAACTATTTAAGAATGACAACTTTTAGAAATGAAAAGGAATCGAGCCAGCTGAAACTATTGTTAATTATGAACTATCATAACAAAGGAATGCCTTAATATTCTTTTTAACGTTGTTGAAAATTATCGCAGGAATCTTCCCAAAGAAAGGATATTTTAAACATTATTAGCTTTTATAGCACATTTGGTGTAACATAAGATTAATAAGTGTCTAATAATTTTATAATTCCTCCTCATAAAAAGTAAAAAAGATAAAATACCATTCAAGATTTCTGAGACCTGTGCCATCAGACAGATTACAATAAATCAGAAAATCATTCACAAAATTCATAACAATATCATTATGGTTCTCTTTATCCCATCAGAATGCAGACCTCTTATCTAAATAAAAATAAAATCAAAACCTGTTTTGGGAATGGAGCTCTCATTTATGATTTCAAAAACAGGTTCCCAAGCTTTGATTGTTTACAATAAAAGGCAAGTGTGATTGAATTTCTTTGCTTTTGTGCTCTGAAAGTTATACTCTTAGAAATACAATTCCAGTTTTCAACAATGAGAATAAAACACTTGTTTTTTTAAATTAGTGGTGATAGTATTTACTAAAAAAAATTTAACAAAAGAAAAAAGAGGTCTGGAGGCATGACACCCAGATTCAGTGTGCTATTGGCTTGGAGCTTCTCAGACTCCAGGTTAATGTGGGTGAATGGCCATCAGGATGGTGAAAGCTGCTCTGCCTTCTGGGCCTATGTGTGGTGAGGGAGTGAATGATGGAGTCATGTGGGGAAAAGCACCGGCAACACAGAGAATGACAAGTGTAACAGTCTTCAGGAATGACTATGCGTAGAATGTTCCAGAAACTTTGAAAAAGAGTATTTTGAAGGTAAGTAGATAAGAGGGAAAATGATAACAGAATCACAGAGAAACGAGAGAGAAGTCAAATCATGTAAGACAGTAATAAGGTCTTTGGTTTTGAATCCCTGTGAATCCATTGAGGGCTGAGGAAAAAGACAACACAGTCTATTTTACATTTGTGAAACTTTGGTCACTGTATAAAGGCAGACTGTGTGTGTATGTGTGTGTGTGTACACTTTCTATCTAACCCTTCTCCTTTTGTTCTCAGACAAGAAGGCCCTAGCTGTAAATCTCTCTACACACACTGCCCTCCTAGTCCCACTGACCCAGGCTCTATTACTTGTAATACTTCAGCACTTGTCATCTGTGAAGTGTGGCCATCCTACAGGTCTCCCTGCAAATGTTCCACACATCCCACAGAAAGCTCTCGGTTGCTCTTCCACAGAAGAACTTGGTGCCCAATTATACACTCTTTTCCCAGGCTGCCTGAAAATAAATGATCATATCTCTCTATCATTTCATTTCCCCAGACCTTTTCATAATACCTGACACACAGTATCTCTTCCTAACTGTCTCATGGTGGCATAAGCCAGTTAATTAACGTGCTAAGATATAGCAAAACTCTACCAAACTGAAAGACAAAGCATCAAAGACTATTCCTCTCTAGAGGAATGAAAGAAGGTATCTGGAGCTAGAATAAAAATGTAGGAAAGATATGGTGAGGTTCCTACATCACCTTCAGCCAGCCTGGTCACAGATCCAGGTGGACTATACCAAGCAGCAACTATGCACTGTAGGACTATAGGTAAGATGTGAAGGTGGTAAGGAGATACTCTGTTGGTAAACTTTCAAAGCTATCCAACTATTAAGTATGACAATTCATTATGATTATTATAATCACAAGTTATTTTTATTGGTTTGTTCAAATCAAAGTATCTAGAGAAAAATAACTTCAATTCTAATCTTAAAAATATAATTTCTTCACAGGAAAACAATGAAGAAAAGGTAACATGATTTTGTTTCTTCACAGTAAAATCTCAGCAGAAAGCTGTCATAAAGGATTTCTAGTCAATAGTTTGAAATACCTTTATTTTCTTCTATTAGAAATTCCAGCTGAGGAGAAAAAAAATTATGGAGAAAGGGAGAGAAGGAGAGAGAAAGAGAAAGAGGGAGTGAAAGAGAAGGGGGAAAGGAGAGGGAGAAAGTAGGGAGGAAGGGGGAGAGAAAGATTTTGCTAAATATGGGCATAATGTTTGGAAAATCAATGCAGGAGAAAAATCCAAAATGTGCCAGGCTTCAGTAACTATGCATCAATATTACAGTAACAACAAAAGGGAAAAAGAAAGTTTTCTCCAAATAGGTATCATGTTCCAGGAAAGATTTAGATTGGACTTGCATGCTTGGCATCCTTTTCCTTCTGAAATATATTTTGGATGCTTTCGCAAGGCATCTCTCAGAGTTCACCTATGTTGGTGCCGTTTCTATTGTTCCACATTTATGCACCACAAAACACTTCCCACTGTTTTCTAAACAATTTATGACAATTTATATTTATTGCAGTTTTCACAACAGAATCATTTCATAGCACACATCTATAACAGAACTCCCCCATGGGGACCAAGCCAAGTGCAAATCCTCCAACTTCATCCTCAGACAATGCTGCATCACTAAATAAAAAGAGGATAAACATGCTACTGTTATACCTCAGATTAGCACGACTCAACATGAGAACTAGTAAATTTAAAAACTAAGAATGAAAACAAAGGAAAATGAAAAATGACCTAAAAGGAAGGTACCAACCAATATCAATGTTTCAGATCAGCAGAAGCTAAAGGATTCAGGCAGCAATGATTCAGGTAGGAAAGTGACCCGTTAGTATAAAGACACCAACTCAAGAACAAAAAAGAAACATTACATGGCTGTGGCGTTATAGACACCACAGTCCAATCTCAATTCCACTAGGTACCCAGCCTAAGGCAAATGACTTACTCTTTCTAAAGCTCCTTTTATAAAATATAAAAATACCTATATTAAGCTATGGGCTTGTACACAGATTGCTTAGTCTCGTGCTGACACACAGTAAAATTGTAATAAATGGTAGTATGAAAGACAAAGAGGAGGAAAAGAAAGGAGGACAATCAGCTCCAGGAGATCAGTACTTTTTATCCAGTTTTGGTCATTGTTAAAGCTAGTCACTGTTAGTACATGCTAGACATACATGATTGATTTATCAAAGTAAAATATGATACCTTTCAGAACACTCACTATCATCATTTCACCCATTTTAACCCTGCTGGAAATGCTACCACTGGTAAGAAGTCATATTGCCCATATAAAAGTAAATGTTGTTGAAAGCCACATTTTGTTGTGGTTCTCATTTTGCACACAGTGAAAAATTACAATAATTTTAAAATTTGACTCAATTTCATTTCTCCCAACGTATTTTCACTACCTTTAGAGAAATGAAAGCTGTGACTTTTTTTTTTATGTATTTAACACAGGGTCCCACTACACAGATCGAACTTGTAGTGATCCTCCTGTTTTTCAGCCTCCCAAGTGCTGGGATTACAGGTGGACACCACTATGCCCAGTCTCAATGTCTCAGAGCGCCCAAGGGGTAGAGCCAGCAAAGCGGGCTGGGGATCAAACCCTGGTCCCTGCATCTTTCTAAGTAGGCGCTTTAATCGCTGAGCTATCTGGCTAGCCCGAAAGCCTTTACTTTTAATGTGCATGCAAGGTAGATATTCAAAGCATACTGAGATTTGGCTTCATGCAAAATAAAACATTTAGCCAAATAATAATAAATAACTACCCTTACTGTTATCTTTCTTTCTGAAATGTAAGTGCTATCACCCTGAATGAGTCAGAGTAAACGATAAAAAAAAAAAAAATCAGGTGATGTGATGTGCATGGTTTTGGTGTACTGTGAATTTCCAACAGCTGCATTTCAAGAGTAGAGGACACTGTACCTTTGCAGAATGCTCCATAGTGACCACGACTTTGGTTTTGGCACTGGACACTAAATCCATAGCTCCTCCCATTCCTTTCACCATCTTCCCCTGCAAAACAGAAAGAGGAAATACGTAATTCTATGTCCCTCACTTCAGTCATATATGGGAGAATAAAATTAACTTGTGGATAACTTGCTAGAGTAATTAATGAGGAAAACTCATTAACCTTGGCTGCTTAGTACTTGAAGTTTTATAATTGAATAAGGACAAGGTTCAGGGTAAATATTGTGATGGCATTTTTATTAAGCGGCTAACATAATTTTGTTGACGACCTATTAGCACTAAGATGAAGTTCAGGATAAATATGGATGAAAGCAGGATAAATATTATTATGTCCCTCTTATTAAGTGCTTAATATGAGTTTTGATGACCTCAGCAATAAGAAAAGCAGTAGATAAACAATTTAAGAGCATTTTTAGCAAAAATATCACATTGAAATCCTAATACCAATGACATCCACCACATCTTTCTTTTTAAACACATTGTAGACACTACGAGGTCTTCAACTATATACACTTTCTAAAGTGCTCTTGAATTTCCTCCGCATTGAAATGCCATTATAATGTCTTGTAAGACAAGACATTAGAAGCGTTTATCCAGTAACGGTTAACATGAAAGGCATGCCTTTCTAATATCTGGCATTCAACTTGCTTTTGGAAGAATAAAACAAAACAAAATTTTAAAAAACAGATTCCTGTTAAGCAAAATCAGAAAAGAGATGCTGCATTTACAATCTTCTATTACCATTCTACTCTGCCCATCTGTCCGTCCCCTCACTCATATACATCTATCAACCATCTCTTATGCACCATGCACTTTGAAAACTTCGAATTGTTTATTCAGTCCCCTGGTTAGAGAGTTGGAAAAGTTAGTGTTTCCAGAGATAACGAAATAAATTCTTGTTCAAGCAAATCAATAAGAAGTGTCTTCTAACACTGAAACTCTTAAAAATTATTTATGCTTTTAACCTAAGTATTCTTGCTGATTTGACAGTAAACTCTTAGAAGTCACTTTTCCCACAATTTCAGAGCTCTGAAAAGGCAATCAATACCTGATTTTAAAATGGGGTCTTGAATTCCATAATTTCAGAGACAACATAAAAGAGAAGTAGGCAAGCAGCATAAAGGAAAGGAAAAAGTAGTCACGATGCTGTGTGTTTAGAGCCTGCCACTGAATGAAATGGGAAGCAGCTGGCAACAAGTGGGAGGGAGGTGTGGAGGATACTAAATGGGTCTGCTTTCAGATATATGAGCTTGAAATGAATCAGACTATATGAAAATGTGAAATTTTAAACTTCTATAAAGCAATGCCTTCATCCTTTGCCAAATGCAACTTTAATAAACTGTGCATCAAGTCCTAACATTTCTGTAGAAAGTCCTGATACCCTTATGCTACAAAATAAAGAAAATCAGAAATAAAAACAATGACTGTCTGTCTAAATTATTGTTATAAATTCCAAAGGTAAACATACCCAGGCACTGTGCTGAAAAGTTCCTTTAAAAATTCCAGGATTTAGAATATACCACAGACAAACTCTGTCCCCTATGACACGGTGATTCTATAGAAAACTATAGCTTCTAGCAAGAAGCTGGTGTAATTTAGCTAAATCTAATGTACAAATTTTAAACACTTATAGAGCACCTACTGCTTATAAAACATCACATTGCCGTATTTTATACGGCACTATAAAAATGATGGAAGGACCATTTCTGTTTTTGTTTTAAAGAGAACACTTGCATGAGTGAGGTCAATGCAAATGAACAGCCTTCACTGTTCAAATATTCAAGTGGTTTGTTGTTTGATCCCCCAAAACACACACCATAAAATCTGAAGTACCACTTTGACAGTGAATGCTTGCTTCCAAGTGTAAAAAGTGCAAAAAATCAGAACAGAACACTTGAAATCTGTTAATCCACTATGTAGTAACAGCAAATCAGTATTTTTAAAAAAAATATTAATTTATTATTTTAAACCAGAAATGAGAATGTCTTATCACAGAGCTGTGTTTGAGTAGAATTTAAGTTAATGTATTAGGAAAGTAGAAAGTAAATAAAGCTTACAGATGTAGTCAGTTATATATCTTCACCTGATAGATTCATCTGAATGTCACATATATTACTATTGCTGCACTAGACATCAAAATAGGGTCTTTTCTCAGAAAAGTTAACTGTCTGGGGAAAGCATGCATTAATAATGACACTTGGACTAAATTCTTTTTTTCTGACACAAGCTGTCCCTCCTCTCCCTTATACCCAATGTAGAGCTAAATGCATTTTCCCTATGCTTTTGTCCTTCTCTATTACAGTGAATTTCAACTTTTCTTCCCATCCTTACTACTCTCTTCTCTCATTCTTTTTCTACTTTTCTCTTTCTCCCTATTATATCTTTTTTCTTCCCAAAGATATCTAAATGAGTAAACAGATGAATGAATTAAACTAACAGGTATAGTCAAGCTCAAGCAGAACACTAGAGATGTAACTGCTAACTATTAAAACTTTTGATTTAACTATGTCTAGGGAGGCAGAAGTAGAAAGAGAAGCTCAAGAGAATTTCACTAAAGTAAGATTTGGCAGGTGCAGAACAGCAATACTGTGAAAGAGAAAATCAGTATCTCTTAAGTGGTAACCGTAAAACCTCCAAATATTTGGTTTACCTACTCTTTTGATATATCTATGATATTGGAAAAAGAAAATCAGATATTTCACTACATTGTAATATCCAAAGCATTTTTGAAGCTATCAATTACTAAAGGAAGACAGGCCATTCTACATATTGGCAGATGAAAAACGCATTATGCAACACATTCTCATCATTACCCTTTGAACCCAGCCTACCAGACATTCTTTTGGAACTAAACTACTTGCATTTCCCAGTTAGAGGTAGCTCTATGCCTGCGCTCCAGGGAGTGGGAGAAAGGGAGGTGGTATCTGTGATGTCCAGGCAGTGGCCTATAAAACCCTTTGGTCTGTGGTCCTTTATGCTCTTTCACCTTCTGTACTCTGGATGCTGACAACCAAGGAAACTGGAAGAAGTGTGAGTTTCTCTCACCCTGGATTTTCAACTGGCCATAGGTAAAAGTGTATTTATTGAGGAGCACATTGCATTAGCCAGTATCAGTGAAAAATTAAACTGGGTGCTAAGCCACTGAAATCAGAAGGTCACTGAAATTGTTAAAGCAGATAGAGTCATTAGTATAGTGATGTGGTGCCCAAGTGGGTTAGATGGGCTGGTGAGGATTCCATGCAGAATCAGAGCTAACTACACCTGCTGCACAACAGGGTGGGGAGTCACGCAAAGCTCTAAGGGATTGTTTACTGCTCCTTGAGGAAGGCAACTAACTACTTCAGATACTGTGCTGAGCACTGCAATGTACCTCTGCATCCAAATATCTAACATATCACTTGACATTTCCAGAGGTAGAGTAAACATACTTAGTGGATGAATAAGTGAACAGAATGGATTTGAAAATGACAGTACTAAGAGTTCAGGCATCTTGAGATCCTGTACCTCAGGTTGTAGAACCTTTGTCAGTGTCAGCCATGTGGATGAGTCA
>NDGN011499890.1:400-12812 GCA_002564285.1 Tympanoctomys barrerae
ACTCAGGCCCTTGCACTTGCCAGGGAAGTGCTTATTCCACTGAGCCATCTCCCCAGCCCTAATGTACTCTTTCTTAATCTGTGTAATTTCATGTAATAAATATAATTCTTATAATCCCAATCACTCAAATTTTGAGAATAATCCTACATTCCTTTTATTCAACCCTACCTTCTGAATTACCTAATCTGAGAAATTCTATCTTTTTAGTTTTCAAACGTTTTAGCAGCTTTTCCTGTGCTTAGAAAATAATCAACACTTACACATCTTGTTTTCTCTGATGTAGTTTTCTTTCAGGTGGCGATATTTCTGACAAATTTCATTTATTCTAATTACTTTCAATACAAAAGCAGATTCATTTTATTAATTAAGTTCCAATCAATGTCACATCACAAATCTGAGTTCTCATCCTTTGAAAATATTTTCACCCTAATGAGATTCATATGTTGATTTGCAGGGTAGCGGTTCAGGAGAAAATATGCCCTTCCCTTAATCCAAGTCCTTCTCCGTTCACTAAAATAAATATAATTTGTGACCTCTCCAAGTTGGATCTGGCAGATGTATGTGCCTTGAAATGCTTTACAATGGTCTTCACTGAGTGGCTGATTGTAATCTCATACGAAGGTCTTCTGTTGGATAAGCAGTTTCAGGGTCATTCTTTCATATGATATTTTTCTAAGTTCCTCAGAGAAACTTCCACTTGTAATTCCCATCAAAATGTCACATAGCATGAATAATGTTTTTACTCTAAATATTCCTGGTTTTTGTTCTGTTTTGTTTTATTTTTTAAATTTTATTTTTTAAATTTTAGTTCATGCATATGCTGTATAATGCTTACATTTATTTTTGGTGTTTGGCCCATGAACATAAAACATCTTAATTCTTTTTACGTCCCCTGTCCTTCCTTCTCCCTGTGTCTCTTAGGACCTTTTCTTGTAGTAAAAGCTACATCTCCTGTTTCCTTCTCTCAGTTCTTCCTTTGTTGATCTTCCCCCCCTTACTGAGCCACACGTGATTTATTGGTTGCTTGGTGATCATCTTGTGAAACATCATACTTTAAGTAGACACCATGCCACTTGGATGTTACATTTAGTTCTATCATGGAAGCCTTTTTAATATGTTATATCATCCCAAATCTATCTCATGCCTGGCTTTTGCCCTGAGAATTCTTTCAAAGAGTCAAGCCATCTTTTGACCCTCAAGCTCTTGGCTTGTGCTACATTCCCTAAATCTGTTGGAGGCTCTCCACCCTAAGCTGTGCTGGGAAGAATTCTCCACCCCCTTATTTCTATTATAAGAAAACATATATCTTTTGACTATACATTTCTAATGAACACTTTTCCTGTCATTTAAACTTCAATTATTTATATTAACATAGATTTATTTTATAACCTCACAATGGTAAGATTTTACTTTGTAGAATATCAATAAGTGACAATAACAAGGCCATTTTCATGAGAACAAAACCCACATAAATCAGGGTGTAATGGACGACAATCACATCATTCTGGCAACATAGCATTGAGAAATAATCACAAGAAAGACAAATGATCACTAATGATAGCATATTTGAAGTGTTTTTTCTCGTAACTCAGGGTATTCTTCAGTTAAGTGAACCAACAGTCTACAATGTTGTTTTAAAGTTAAGTCACTAACAGCTGTCAAAAACTTCTGGAACACATCACAAATACAGAAGGCTGAAATGGCTTCTAATGCAAAGAAAACACCTCTTGGCTGGAAGATGACATCTTTACTTTTTCCTGCACAACTGGAAGAAAAATAAGGAGAGCATGCATTAAATTGACAGTAAGCATCACGAAAATCCCAAGAGCTACAATGCATTGACACTCCTCTAAGTTCAGGACATCATATTTCTGTTAAACTTCAATTATTTTAAGACTTGGGTTGATGAAGAACTTGTTCTTTTACTGTTTTGTAACACCTCAAGAGTTCCCATGTTATTAATCTTGCCCCTTGTTTTATTTATTGTACAGAAAGTCTTCAATGTAAGAAGATTTGAATTGCAAACTTTCATAGATACTGATGGATCTTGCATTACAAACATCTGTAGGTGCACCTGCCGTGCTGCCTGCGCCCCCTGGGCATGCTGAGATGGGATTGAGACTGGGCGTGGTGGCACACACCTGTAATCCCAGCTCTTGGGAGGCTGCAAACAGGCAGATCACTATGAGTCAGATCTAGTAATGAGACGCTGAACACCCTGTACTCTGTTCCCTAAAACATAAAATAAAAACAAAAACAAAAATAAACATCTGTACATGCAAACAAATCGTGGACGTCACTCCGCTGTCTGCCGGGCCTCATCACCGTTGTGCTGCTCTGTGCGCACTGTACAGTGCGAGAGTGCACAGTAGCGTTGAGTTCAGCCGAGCCCAGGATGTCCCGAAGCAAGAGGAGGCACAGTGGCAGTGTAAGGGACTCACGAGGGAGCACAAAGCAGTATACACTGTGCACTGGCAGAAAAGGCTTACAAATGATTCCATCTTAAGAACATTCTTCAGAATGGAACCCATTCATAAATCAGAGACTTACTGTAATCTTCTTGGTCTTTACTCAAAATGCATGAGAAAATATGTCTCATTTCAGTCTCTAATTTAAATATATATATATATACATTTTTTCAACCAGTAAATAAAAAACTTATTAAACTAGAAACCAAGATACATGGAACACTGGTTAGTAGCACAGAAGTTGGAGTCAGATGTCCTGTTTTTGAAATCTCAGTCCTATTACTGAGCCACTGGAAGACTTTTGTTATGGCACCTTCAACTTTAAGATAGTGTTAATTATGTGTACTTTACAGTAATGGATGTCATTTATTAAATAGTTACTAATATTATGTATTTACCTTTTCTAATATTTGGCACAGTGTAAACATGTTTATCCAATTTCCTTGTTCCACTGTCTTACCTATAGGAGATAGGATTTGTTTTTCACTTTTTACTGATAAGGGTTGTACGTGTTAATTAATACCATTTTTATAGCTATTAACTTACACAAGTGGCTAGGTTGAGAATCAGGAATCTTTTCATTCCAAAATTCTTACTTGCTTAGCTATATTAGCAGTAAATCTTATAGCCTATTTGAGGGCATCACATAAAATAGCATGTTTGCACTTATCAAGCTGTTTGATATAAGCTACCAGCACACTACTAATAAATTATAGGTACCATTATGCAAGGGAAGCTTCTCTTCTTTGCTATTTCATTGTTACTTCTCTACTAACTTCCCATAGCTTCTATTTACTTGAGTATTGAGTACATAAATTACAGAATAAGTAATAATGAAGTGAATATGCATAACAAACTGTTCTAAGCACATTAAATAAAATTAGTAATTTTAGTACCATACTAATTTTAGTTTTCAATATTATTTGAGAAATAGTCTTAAGGAATAATCATAATCCAACTTTGAAATTAAATATATAATATAAAAATAGTTAAATTCATTATATTGTGATGTTTACAATTATCCTTTACTCTTTTTGTGGTGCTTTAAACAATTTACTTAACTAAAATGGACTTTCATTTGTTCCTGAAGTGACTTGCATTTATTTTGATACATCTTTTCCCCATGATGATTTACAGGTTCTTCAAGCCCATATAAATATTTTAGACATATTTGAATATTTGAGTATACACCTGCACAGTGCTTCAGCAATATCTTTTACCAAGAAAAACACTGAAGAGTAAAACTAGACACAATTACAGTGAACAGTGAAAATCTGTTGCAAATATTTCAGAGGTGAGAAGGCACCACATATCTGTTTAACTAAGAAAACCACACTTGAAACACAGGATAATTTTTATTTTTATGTAGAAACTAGAACACGTAAGCTGCCAATTAGGTACTGAATGGTGGAGCAACACCCCCAGTTTATGCTATGAATTCATAGAGAATATGGTCCAACAATTCAGGTTCCTTTCCATTGGTCCTCACAAAGTGTGCTTCTCTGGGAGGGGCACACTGGAACTTCAGTTGAACCGAGGTACCTTTCTCTTTGCCTGCCTTCTTTTCTGATCATTTTCCTTGACATGCTTCAGGAAGCTACCATGACTTTTTGTGTGCTTAATATGCTCAAAACCCACATTAATCCTCTTGGTAATTATCTTGCCCTTAACTTGCTTGTTTGCAACACTGCCAACAGCATGCTGGGTAATGTTGTAAACTCTTCACATTTGCCAAGGTAACATTTGTGAGGCATTTCTTTCTGCACAGTATCCATTCCCTTGATGTCTACAATAGCACCCCTTTTGTAGATTCACATGTATGTGGCCAAAGGAACAACCCCATATTTTCTAAAAAGCCAAGTAACACATACTGGGTCACCCTCTTCTTGCCTTTTGTGTTAGTTATTTTGGTACATTATTGGAAGATGGCAGTTCTGGCCAAAAGGATCCTTTACTTTTTTAATGTATATATTGTTCATGCATGAACTATTCAAATTTTTTAAGTGGTGACTCCACAACTTCCCTAAGCATGGCGCTTGCTGAATAGAAGATAGATGTTCATCTTCATAGTGGAATATGAAATTATATTTTGTCATTTTTTTTAATGATGAAATTGATGGCCTCATTTCACAAACCTGGTAAATGTGGTTTTCAGCCTACAATGCCTGATTTTTCTCAGGGAGATTTTGAAGTCCTTTATGCATGTGTGAGTGAAAGTCCTTAATACACAATCTACTTGAAAGCTCATTGGAATTATATCAGTTGAGGTAGAAATGAGTTACTTATGAGGTTTGTAAAATGGAAACATATAGATCCATTTTTGTCAGCAATGTCATGTATGTGTAGTACAATAAGATTTTGATAGACTCTTTGTAAAAAAATGTAGCTTATTTGTATTTAACAATTTATTGGAATATGGTACAATAAGAACATAAAGTAAATGGTGAGCTTGAATTACTTACCTTCAGGTGTCCATTAGTATGAGAACTTCCTCTGGAAGGACACTTATGTACGGTTTAATTTATAATTTTCTGACAAAAGCCAACTAAAACAGCTTCACATTTGTCCTGTTCAAATAATTTATGTTAAATTACCAAATGTGTTTTGTTGCATTTTTGACTTAATATATAATAAAAGAACAATTTGAGTTTAAAATGTAAAATATTAAACAATAAACACATTAAGCTAATTATTTCATTCAATAATTTGTTAATTCAATAGTATATGACAGCCTCTTTTTTAATCTCTAGTGAAAGAATAAACTGGTCTAGTTTAGTATAAATTAAACAGGCAAAATTATTGACATCTTCAGAACATACTATCAACTAGGAAAAGTAATTTTTACAAACCAAGATAATTAAAAAGGAACATAAATTATGGGAAAGAGAGGTATTGGCTATGGAAAAAAATAACAAGGTAGCCAGAAAAAGTCATTCAAAATAGAGAACATTTTAAAAATGTAATTCCCAAAAGACTAAAGGAAACCATTTTGCAAACATTTGCAAGAAAGAAAATTTTAAGAAGATGCAATGGCAAATGTAAATATCCTGTACCACAGCTGGGCTGGTGGTAACAGATTGGTGAGTAAGCTGAAGAGCAGAAAAAGACAGAAGGACAGAGGACAGAACAGTCAGAAACCCGGACAAGAGGGGGAGAAGACGTGTGGCAGAGGATCTCGATCCTTGGGTTCATTATGAGAATTTTCACTGACATGGGATTGGAAGACCATGGAGAGTTCTTAACAGAGTGAGATATTGGCATTATCTGGTCTATGAGTTTCCTCTGATGCCTGAGATAGGACAGAATGGGAACAATGGCGTAGGAGCCAGAGGGATCTGGACAACAAGAATGAAATTTAACAGAGAGGCTGACTTAGTTCACATTGGTTGAAAGATTTTAATTTTTTTTTTTATCTAATTAGCAGTAGAGCTACTGGGATATAGTCAAATTCTAAATATTTGGAAGTAAAATAGTGTTAAAATCTCAAACAAATCAAAACAAATTCAAAGACCACTAACTAAAACTATTTGAAATATGGAATTAGTAGTACTTAAAATAAAATACATGGGAGGAGGACCAAATTTAGATGAAGGCAAACCTGTGGCTTTGGGTAGGTTAACTTGGTACATATGAGCACAATGGAAAATTTGAGTCCACCACTAAAGACAAGAATTTTGGAGAATGAAAAACCCACAGGGAAATGTACAATGATTTATGAGATTGAAGTACAGTTATGGAGTTTGAATCTATTAAATTTATACACTACATTCCATACCATCACATATGATTAAATTCTTTCCTTTTGTACGATACTATAATGATGTTTCTAAAATATATGTAGTTGACATCTTTTTCACAAAACAATGCTATGTATAATTTCCTAAGCTAAAAATGTTCATATTCATCCAAGTTAAGAAAAATAAATAAGTGCTCAAATACTTATACTATGGAAATTTTTCCATAATGAGAATAAATCAGCTGTAACTACACACAATAATAAGAATCTCACAATGATACTGAGCAAAGGAACCCAGGTATAAAAAATATGCTTTAATTTGCCATTAAATATTGAATGACAGAAATGTATGAAAAGTAAACATGGGGATTTTAATACTATTGGGTGTTAACTTCAAGGACGCACAAGAAGGTGTTCTGAGATTGGTTGGTTCAGCTGTTAGTTCTGAACTCGATGATGACATTAGCATGGTGTTTACTTTATTAAGAAAACAGTGAGAATCTGTATTTGCTATGTGTGATTTGTGATATTTACATATATTTTGTATTTCAATAAAAATATTTGCATAACACTATCTTCATTGATCTCATTTCTCTCTTCACTTACAGATCAGAGAGGTAACAGAAATGGAAGAATGAGTAAGTGAAAGAAAACATAGCTGGAACAATTTCCTTGAAAAAATTGGAGGACAGAGGAAAATATACACACAAGAAGATTTTGCCCTTGTGAAGAATACGGGCATGTGGTCTACAATGTCTGGAGAAAATGTCAGAAGGCAAGGACACATTCATGCAAGACATGAGTGCATACTCTCTGCAGTGAGAACTTTCAAATTTCTGTATTAATTTTTTTCATCTTCCAGGATAAAGTATGATAAAAAATAAATCATATCATGGAAAAGATTGGGAAAATTGATAAAGATTTAAAGAGAGATATATATTAATAAAATAGTCATCCTAAAGAGTAAGACATTACGGTACTGGAGAAATTTTGTAAGAATAGTTGTGAGTTATTTCACATTCTGAAAAAGTGAAATGTCCCAGATTGTGGTGTGTGTGTGTGTGTGTGTGTGTGTGTGTGTGTGTTTGTATATGTGTGTATGAGTGTGTGTTTTCTGGCTGTCATCGACTACATTAAATTTTCTATGGTTGTATAGCCCAGTAATTAAGATAAAGACAGCATCAAGGAAAGTTTGCAATGAGCATGCGTACAAGTAAATAAGATGAGTGATGGAATATAAATTTCTTCCACATAAACTGACACATGGAGGGATAAGTAAAATCTTTGACAGTGAACTGTTGATACTGGAGATCAAACATAGCTCGTTGCCCATGCTAGGCACACACTCTGCCCTGGGCTGGGCCGTGCTACCCCAAGCTACAGCAAGCTCCACAGAGATTCACTGAGCTACTCCTCCATTCCGTATATACTTATATTTGAAGTGGGCTTAATTACAAACTTAACATTGTTCTTATTTTATAATGGTGGAATTGAAGCAACAATATATTATCTCTGTTACTTTTTGAATGTCATTATTTGGCTTCAGAAACTACATTTATCAGAATTATAGTTTACTAGGCTTTAATACCCTTTTGAAGGGTATTTTTGTATTATGTTTAGGAGAGGAATTCAATTTTAGGTGAATGTAACATTCAAATTTATATAAGATATGTAAATGTACACTGATCGAGAATTATTCAGAAATGTAAAACGTGTATTTTCCAATAAAAATACTATTCAATTAAATCTTCCCTTAGAAGTACAACACTAAAAATTGCAAGAAATTATATTACTAGTGAGCTTGCCTTTTTCTAACCTGACCATATGAAAGTGAATAACTTCAAAATGTCCTTAAAACATTTAGATTTTTATGCTCATACTTGATTTTGAAAGGATTAGTTTTATGAATTTTTGTAAAATAATTAAATCAGTAGATTCAGATACTCATCCTGTCTTTTTCAATATACCTGCTCAAACAGTATTCCAAATATTTTACTGAGTTGCACATATTTATACAGCATGTAGACTCCTCTAAGATAATACTGAAATAATACAGTTATTTATGCCCAGAGTTTTCCATTAAGAAAGGCTTCTGTAAAAGTTTAATGTATTTAAAATTGCTTTCACTTTTGTAAAGTTTATTAAATGTCCTCTCTACTCAAGCTCTACTGATCAAGCCATAATGCCAGAATGCTACAGGTGGATGGGGGGCTATTTTAGACAGCATAATTTTTGGCTCCTGCATAAGTCCAGCTCTGATCAAATCTTATTAACCATCTGCTTAAGGTTATGCTTGAAAAACATTAGTTTACTGTCATGAAAAGAGTAGCAATAAAAATTTCTTGTATATAGCAGTAGGTACCTCATGAAGTGGTTTAACCATTAAAATGTTCTATATAAGGTATGATTAACTTCTATTTAATGAATTATTTTATGTTTCTTCATAATATTGTAAACTCCACTTGGAATGTAGTTTATTATCATCCCACCTAGAACTATTTCTTTTATATAAGTGCAGCCTAAAGAATTATTAGTTAGGGGCCAGGGAGATGGCTCAGTAGAATAAGCACTTCCCTGGCAAGTGCAAGGGCCTGAGTTCAATCCCTGGTTCTACCAAAAAAAAAAAAGAATTTTTAGCTTAATACTTTTAGAAAAGGAATATTAAATGTCTAATATATTAATGACTATCTCATCTTAGACAAAATGCAGAAAATAGTTCCCTCAGTGGGAAAAAATGAAGTAAAATGGACAGAAATGCTCTATAACTAATGAAGCACTTTTTACTTCAAAGTATTATTAAGTAATAAAAAGAATTTGTAGTTTCTATTCCAGCAATGAAGGTATTAAGAATAATACAAAAGTAAAGCTCTTATGGTATTTTTAGTAATAGTACTCATACTAGCATACTCTTTTTATATTTGGTCAATGGACAGAAGAGCAAGGGTAAAACAGATGAATGAAAATGCTTGCAGTAGACACACACAGATGTTAGAGGAGCAATGACCCAATAAGGTGTAACATAAACCATCTTTCCTTGGCTTCGCACTGGGATCCGAATATACCATTGCAAATACATGGAGCAATTTTTTTTCTTTTTTGTGGTACCAGGGATTGAACTCGCGCCTGCCAGGGAGGTGCTTATTTGACTTGAGCTATCTCTCTGGCCCACATGGAGCAAATTTTAACATAACCTGAACACTTCTGAAAGTACAACACTGATAGCAGAGTTCACTGTCAACTACAACTGGCTATTCTCTAAGAAGGAAAAATATTTACACCATAAAAATTAATTTTTTAACTGCCAATCCAAGCCAATAGCAGAAATTGCATATATATTGTCTCAATTTGAGGGCAGTTCTAAAAAAACCTGTGTTACTTTCCTCGTTTAAACTGCAGTGCAACAAATAGGATTCTGTAAAATGATCCAGGTAGAATATATGTGATTTGTTTTTCTAATTCTACTTTCTTTGACTGTAAATATATTCCTTCTATTTTGTAAAAAGGACTCATGCTTCAATGGAGAATAACTTTGCAAAGCTGTGCTATTGATTAGACAATAAGTGTGCTACAAATAAAATTCTTATTACAAGAAATAATAATTCATTATAGAGAAGGGTGAAAATTCACCAGAACTTTGCTCAGTTAAAATGAAAAGACTAAACAAAAATGAAGAGAAAAATAGATTGAGCAAACATACAATGTAATTATCAAAAGTGACATATATATTATATTATATTATGTATATAATATATACCAAAACTTTAAGGCAATATTTGCAGCCATTGTCCATTACTCAGCAATTATATTTATTGATTATTTGCTTAACGATGTAAATTTACTCTATGCTATACATTAGTAATTTTGAATTCATTCATTCTTAAGATTTATGTCTCATAAACAATTTTCTGGACTTGCTGATTAAATATAGCAAAGTTTTAGTGAAAGCATCTCTCTTTTGTGCTAAAATCCACTCAAACTTAACAAATAACAGAAATTAAATTCCAAAAAATTTACCTGTACTAAAACTAAAAGACTAAGAAAAAGCTACATAATCAAAAGCATACATTTCAGAAAAATAGGTAAAGCCCACCCTCAAAATATATTTAGTCTATCAGGAAATGCTGATTCTGAAATACAGACATAGTGTCCACAGTTATACAATTCATAGAAAGAGGTGAAAGGAATAATTACAGGAAACTCGCTGGATTGATTATTAAGTTCAAAAGGCAGGGACCAGGGAGATAGCTCAGTAGAATAAGTGCTGAGTTCAATCCCTGGTTCTGAAAAAAAAAAAAAAAAAAAAGTTAAAAAGGCAGATACCAAGAAGCATAATTCCAGTTGTGAAGAGAGCAGTTTGTCTCTGCGGCAATAGAGGGACTCTGAATTTCAAATCGCTGGGATTAAATATTTCCATATTCACTATAGCAAAATATTGCAAATGGCCAATTTTTTAAAAAATGTAATTCTTTCAAGTATAATTTAAAGAAAATGGCACTGATCATGGGAAGATCAATATAATGAAGAAAACAGCCAAAATATGAATAGATCAAGACAACACACAAAAACATTACCATAGAAGAGATGAAAATTGTAAACTAATGTTGCACTATTAGTGTTGTGTAAGAAGCCTTAATCAGACTACTAATGATACAGCGTCGATCATGCGATTTACCCCTCTATTCATGAAATAGTACAGATTTGTCATTCACCTGGAGTGTTTCCTTTGAACCCCACATAGCCTCTTTCAATGATAGTATTTAGAAATATACACGCTGAAGTTTCTGGACAGATCTCAGATGCGCATCTTAGTGCATGTCTTGTA
The DNA here is from genome assembly GCA_002564285.1 of Tympanoctomys barrerae. Lineage (NCBI taxonomy): Eukaryota > Metazoa > Chordata > Mammalia > Rodentia > Octodontidae > Tympanoctomys > Tympanoctomys barrerae. The sequence continues at coordinate 11,427 of NDGN011499890.1, forward strand.
AGCGAAGCACCTGAGTGAACTTTCCCCAATTATTTCCGGCGCTAGGCGAAGACCAGCTGTTCTGCTTAGCTGACAATCATTTACATGATTATTGGGTGTTCTCTAGCAAGCTTTTCACAGTGGGAGACTTTTTACAGATAGAGTCATCAGTGATAGAGGAATGGATTGCACAGACAGTCTAGTTAAATGTTATTATAGAGAAATTGCACATTTCATCTATTTAAACATTATTGCTTTGTTTGGTTGTATAGGTTCAAATCAGCTTTAGAATCTAAAATATTCCAAGAAGTCATTTTGTTTAAGAGACTAGCTAGGTTAAAAATAAACTTTTGTCAGCAGAAAAACTGTTTAGCAAAGTATTTGTAATCCTCAGTAGGAGCGGAGCGGAGGAATCAGACTCCATCAATTGTATGATAAATAGCCCAGGCTGTAGCACGTCGGAGCTGAGTATGGTCGTGGGAGAGAAGCACACTCCGTAGAAAACATTTTTATCCTTTATAACCGTCATGGGATTGGCAGTTGGAGTAAAGGCCACAGTCATTAGGCTTGAGAAAACATTCTTTTTTCATTTTAGTTTCCCTTTGATTCCAGCCGTGAATAAATTCCAAGATGCGGTACGTCCTGAATCTATATGAACTCGAGCGGCTGAATCCAGGGGAGAGAAGTTCACTTCAGCAGCTTGGCTAATTGAAAAACACTGACACCCAAATTGACCTCGTTTCTCCTTACCTTGGAGGCCACACGCCTCATATCGGAAGGCGCACGAAGGCCGGAACAGAGAGCGGATGAAACGGTGTCCAAGCACAAATGGGTTTCAGAAAAATGGAAGAGTTCTATCTAAGGACAGATCAATAGCTGATAGCATCTCATTAAAATGGTCAGCAGTAACTCAAAATGCCCCGACAAGTTTTCCTTTATACTTGCATTAAAATGACTTCTGGTTGTAAATAATTTAAAGATGCAAACTGCATATAAACGCATATGCATATGTAGATCATGATTTTGACAAAACAGGAGAGGAGGCTTTCATTTTATTATTTTTATTTTAACTGATTTAATTTATTTTTTACTTTAATTTTGTTATTTTAGAAAATTGCACTGTTCAGCCAGACTGTTGTCTTCCAGCAATTTACCAAAATGACTAATACAAAGAGCAAGAGGAGGGTAACCTGGTATATGTTCTCCAGCCCTTTCAGAAAATATGGGGTTGTTCCTTTGGCCACATACATGTGAATCTACACAAAGGGTGATGTTGTAGACATCAAGGGAATGGGTACTGTGCAAAAAGGAAGGCCTCACCCATGTTACCAGGCAAAACGGGAAGAGTCTACAACGTTACCCAGCATGCTGTTGGCATTGTTGCAAACAAGCAAGTTAAGGGCAAGA
>NDGN011499898.1:8397-19076 GCA_002564285.1 Tympanoctomys barrerae
AAGAAAGAAAGAAAGAAAGAAAGAAAGAAAGAAAGAAAGCAAGAAAGAAAGAAAGCAAGAAAGAAAGAAAGAAAGAAAGAAAATGTGATTATGGAAGGTTTTTAATGGTTTTGACAGAAAAAGTAGAACTAGACCAAAAAGATTGAGACCTAATCCCCATGGAATTCTACAAAGATCATTAAACTTTTGACTTGGGAACATTAATAAAGGAAGAAGTTATTAAGAATCATCATAAATGCAGAGAGAGCAAACCAAATTATCTCATTTCCTATTTTGATGGGTTTATTAGACAAAGAGTGAATATGGAGTAAAATGATAAGAAAATGTGACACTGATAATGGTACAGATAAGGAAGTAGCAGCTATTAAACAGCTACACCCACATAATTTAAATAGTGAATCCCTTTGGTTAGAAGTCTTAGTAATTGCCCATGAGACACTGTCCTTGGTCCTGGCTTTTGAAGGGCTCCTTCCTACAGGAATTGTAGAAAATATGCTAATCAAATGTGAAGATGGCTTGCATCTAAAAGGAACAGCTAGCATGCCAGATAACAACCGCATTTTGAAAATAATTCAGTCATCTATTAAAAAATAGGTCAAAAATTAATAAATTGATATTAATCGTAGTGAAGGAAGAATAAAACATTAGAGATGGGGTCGCGTCCCTCTAGTTCTTCATTGGTCCTAAACTTTATATCAAACAGAAATATTGACTGATATATCTTCTCTTTAAAACTTTTGATCATCCTTAACAAATAATTGATAAAGATGTGATTCTGCAATTCTACAGTCCTTTGTAATTCTGCCTCTGTGGACATCAACATTAAAATAAGTGTCATTGCTAATTTAAAGGATTTGGTACCACAATCTCTGTACATGCATCTACACATACACAAGACCAGGATTCAGGGATGTCTACAACAGATTGTTCCACCTTATATATCTAAACCCTGTGTGAATGAATGACTACAGGTTTCCTACTCTCTACAGACAAATGCTTATCCAAGAGGGGCTGGGCAGCCATATGCCCTTAACTGATTATTTATGTACAATAGAAAATAATTTATCAATCTATTAAACAAATCATTCAAAACATTTATTTTACTTAATCAGATTGTGGTAACTGAATCCACCAATAAATATTTAAAGTCACTAATTAGACTCCTCCCTAGACAGACATTAAATGTATAAAGCTTTTGCAAAGGAAAATATATGCACAAGAAAAGTTATTGTAGGAACCAAGTCCATGTTCTGCACATATTAAACATGATTTTGTACTTGATATTAGAGATTTTCTGTTGTCATTTAAGAACATCATTGTTTAATGTGAAACCACATTTTATTCTTTTTACAAAAAGGTCTTTGGAGCCTTTAGAAGTTATTAGCATATGGCATTAAGAATTCATTCCTCATTCACCATAGTTCTTTAGGATAATTGTTTTTTTTTTAATCTGGAGAGGATAAAAGAATAACAAGTACTTTAAATCATTTTGAGAAAAGCTATCAAAGATAATGAATATCATTCTATGTGGATGAAGACGTGGACATTTGTTTAAAATCCAAAGCCTTCAGGTATACTGAGAGCTTAGAATACCTCTGAGTACATGTCCTGGAGCTTGGAGTTTGCCAAAAGGCAAATAAATCTACTGAAAGAATATGACACAAAGAACTAGATGCAGACAGTATCTATACATGAAACAGAACATTCTAAATAGAAAGTAACAAATGAGTCAGCACAGCAGAGTCCTTCTGGTCATTGCTTTGAATACCTGCTACATCACTTACCTGATTTTATGTGTTACAGTGCAGTCACCTCATAATCCATGACATGAATGAGGTTTCAAGAGAACATTGCAGTACTGGCCTAGAATATAGTAAATATTTCAGAAGTTATCTGTTATCAATCATTACTTCCACATAATAGCTAAGATCATGGGAGAGAAAGAGGGCAGAGGAGGAGAAAAGAAGAAGAAAGGGGAGAGGAGAGAAGAGGAGAGTAGAGGAAAGGAGGGAAGGGGAGGAAGAGAAGGGAGGAGAGAGGATAGGAGGAGAGGAAAGGGAAAGGGAGAGGGGAGGAGAGAGAAAGACGCAGGAAGAACCCATATATAAAACTTTTCTGGGACCAGCAAGCTAGCTCATCAGTCTAAAGTGCCTGCTTAGGCAAGCTTAGGCAGGTACAGAGGACTGAGGTTCAATACCCAGCACCACATGCCACACCAGCCACACCCTATGAGCTGTCAAATAGATAGATAGATAGATAGATAGATAGATAGATAGATAGATAGATAGATAAATAAATAAATCTAAGTGAAGTTGGGAAGAAAGGGTATTTTATTTTTTATTTTTCTATGTATTTAGTACAGGGTCCACAGGGTCTCACTACACAGTTCAAACTCATAGTGATCCTCCTTTTTTCAGCCTCCCAAAGGCTGGGTTTACAGGCGCCCACCACTATGCCCAGTCTCAGTCACCTTCTCATCCTGCCCCAGGGCCGGCACCACATGTGGAGCCCGGGATCAAACCCTGCATCTGCCAAAGCAGGTAGTTTAATCTGCTGAGCTATCTGGTTGGCCCTTAGAAAGGGTATTTTAGAGAGATAACTTGGCATAAAACTGGATGGCTCAGTACATCCTCAGATGGGTCATTGAAAAAGTATACCCAGGTGTAACTGAAGTGCATAGTGTTTGGAAGTAAAAAATAAGACAAACGAAAGACAACTTGGGAGAAAACCTAAATGTCAACATGGTAAGTCCATGTACTTCATTCCACATATATTCAATAATGCACTGAGAAATTTACAACCTTTTTTTTTTCAGTACCAGGGATTGAACTCAGGGCCTTGAGCTTACCAGGCAAGCACTTATTCTATTGAGCTATCTCCTTGGCCCCTACAACCTTAATTAAGAGGGCACCCTTCTTCAGGGTAGGATAGGAAACAAAAGCATATGAAAATAAAACTTACCCACACAGGATCTTGCAACTGCATGGAAAGTGATTGGAAGTTACTGAAACATGTCTGAAGATGGTGGTAGACACACAAAGAAGAGTCAAAAGGTTTTGCAGGTCCAGAACTCAGAAGATCTGACCACAGATGAGATACTAGAGCAGGGAGAAATTGAAATAAAACAATCTCCATGACTGGAGAAAAATATATAATTCTAATCACAAAATTGAAGTAATATGAAAGAAAATCCAGATATCTGTTTTTTTTTTGTTTTGTTTTGTTTTGTTTTTTATGCTTTTAGGGAAGGATTTACAGGGTGTTCAGGGTCTCACTACTAGATCCACATCATAGTGATCCGCCTGTTTACAGCCTCACAAAAGCTGGGATTATAGGCAGGTGCCACCACACCCAGTCTCAATCCCTGTCTCAGCATGCCCTGGGGGGCAGGGCCAGCACTATAGGCCCCGGGGATCGAACGATTGGCCCCTGCATCTGCTTGCAGGGGCTTTAATCTGCTGAGCTATTTGGACAGTCCAGCTTTCTGTTCTTAGTAGTGGTGAATTTTGCAGTACCAACATCTAGTGACAGTACTCATGTCGCTGATAAATGTAGACCTTGAGCTTCTGAGAGTAACTCAGAACAGAGATATTGCTTTGGACGTCAAGTGCCCATCTACAAGTAGTTGAAATTGTAACTTCAACATGCTGAAAAGGAAGTAGAAAAGAGAGAGCCGGACGTTTTCTATCTTCAGCATGAGCATACACAAATGAACTATATAAATACTGTAAACTGTGCCTCAGCTTGAAAGCTCATGGTAATGAGTGTATTGTCATGGAGAGCTCAAGTAGGAAAAAGTGAAAAGGGTAGCCAAGGTCATGAAAAGAACTGCAGAAAATAAAATACCAAAGAGAATATAGAAAGATGGCTTTAAGTGAGAGTGAGACCTCTCGAAACATGGACCTTGAATTCAAACAACAGATTCTCATTTCAAAAGTTAAAAACAAAAGCACAGAGTCTTGAAAGCATATTAATTTGACAAACATTGTTACATTCTTCCATTTTGTTTCTTGAAACAAAATGTTTCATATTGTTGATGAAAAAACCTCTGCACCACACACATTCAGCTTCTTTCCAATTAATACGGAAAACAAAGGGATGCGCAACTGCCTCAAAGATCTTCAGGGGTGAAGGAAAAAAATTGCAGTTCTTTAAAAATGAAAGAGCATCTATTTGCTTTAACTATTGGATCAATTGATTAATTAACATACATTAGCATTTTTAATATTGAAATATATTCTTCCAGACAAGATAAGTGAGTGATATCGAAGCACATTTCTGAATGAAAATTTAGGATCTGAATCCATCGATATGGATGAATAGCAGCAGAGCTTTATTCCCCTAATCCCTTGTCTACTGTAAGAGCATAACCTTTTACCATTTCACCTTCCTTTTAGAACCTTCCAGGCTAAATACTGAGAAAACGTAAGGCGCTGCAACTGAAAGGCGCATTACACACTTCCTTCTGCCCCCAGGAAACTCCTTTGTTGGATATCCAGTAGAACACTGCTCAAAAGCAATTAGTTACATCTTCTGTTTCTAAGCTAAGCATACATATGCCCATAGTTCAGAAATGCTTAAGTTATGATTATTATAGAAAGCTTATCTATGAAAATATAATACCCAGCATCTCCTGTGTTAACGCAATGCAGCTTTACAAGGAGTGATGAAAATGTCCAGTGAATGTTTAAATTTTTCAAAAACTTATTACAGTAAAAGACAATTTGCCATTCATCTCTGTCAAAACAGTCCCCCTCCCTTTGAACACACGTGTTCTACCATGCCTGCCACTGTCTGAAACAATTCTTTTTTTAGGAGTGTCTTTGTGTCTCTAGTCCTTATGACATATATGGAGACTATATTTGAAGCATTCCATTTTGTTTCTTGAAACAAAATGTTTCATATTGTTGATGAAACAACCTCTGCACCACACACATTCAGCTTCTTTCCAATTAATACGGAAAACAAAGGGATGCGCAACTGCCTCAAAGTTGCTTTCTAGTAGAATGCCATCTAGTAGAAAGGCAGCTGATAAAAACATGGTCTGTCCTCATATGATTCCTACACCAGATCTGGCATCGTGCAACTTCTCGCTCCACTCAAAGTCAAAATGAACCTGAAAAATAAATAGTTTGAATCGACTGAGGACATTGAAGTGGACATGCCAGCAAGAGGCAGTATTTTAAAGAGGACCTAAGGCAATGTGGCTGTTCGTATCATAAATTTTCTTTAGTTTAAACATTCACCATATTTCCCAATCATACTCAATAAAACAAATTACCACCCAAAAATGTTTTAAAATAACCAGTGGGATAATTCAGTGCCTGTCTATTAGGATGTAATCGGAAAAGCACTGCAGCACCTCGGAGCGTTTGGCAAATTGAGCACCGCAGAGCAGGTTGTGGCTATGATTGATGAAGAAATGTGCATCAACTGTGGTAAATGCTACATGACCTGCAACGACTCTGGCTACCAGGTAAAGAACTTGCTGGAATTAAGATATTATGAAGCAGCTTTCTGCTGATTTGGGGGGCAGAGAACACCTTCTGTTGCTAATTGTGTGACTGAATTCAGATGTGACAAACATTGCTTCTCCTCAGAAGTACGTCTTTCTGCTTTCATCTTTATAGTACAGATGATTTTTTTTAAGAAAGCTGTAACTTACACTAACTATAGCACTATTGGCATATAGTATTATTTTAATATCATTTCATTACCCATAAAATTGGAGGAAGAAGCCCCAAGGAAAAGAGATATTCACACAAAATTATGGACATTAGGAAAGTATTATGTTTAGTACCTGGGGAAAGGAGAGAAACTAGCATTTATTACCATTACTCTGAAAGTAATTGATTCCTCAGCCTCGAGAGAATGTTCTTTCTATATTGATTGGACTTTTACTACAGTAAGAAATGAAAAATACTTTCCTACCAACTGGTTGTGAATTGTGTCCCAGAAATGCCTTGGTTGCTGGAAAAGTAAAAGGTATGTGCCATTGTCACATGATGTGACTCACAGGTATTTTCTGATCCTCACTCCTGAACTGAGGGTCTGTCACAGGGCAGAAAAGAGAAGAGGGCAACCATGTTCCTCTAATGTTGTAGTATTCTTGGAAACACGTCCAATGAACTTCTCTTTGACTTTTGTTTCTTTCATGTATTCCTTATACTGAATATATCAACTGTCTTTTAATAGAATCATGTAATTACTTCAACTGGTTGAATTTTAGAAATGAATTATAAAAGAGCTTATCACATTGCCTTTAAACATAAATTTTTCCTTGAATTCTTGATTCAATGTGCAAATTTAAAGCTGATTTTTAAGATATAGAGTTTAGAGAAAGCAAATATCAAAACTTAAGCTGATGAACTACTAAAAGTTGCTGAAAACTATAGTATAGTATTATTTTATGAAAATACAAATTATAAAGAATTGTAAAACTAAAAATAAGGTCCTTTTAAGAAATTATAAATTGAATTTTCTACCCAAGTAACGAAATATTCCATCTTTTAAAAGTGAAACACTACAACTGTGACATTGTTGGGATCTTTAATGCTGTGCATCAAATCATAGAAGTTAGAGCTCACACCCTGAGAGTCTAGATTTAGTATAAGGTAGCAGTGAGGTTCTTTTAATGAGAAAAATCATAATAATGCAATTGAAAAGATGAAGAAAGCCCTTTGACATTTCTGCCTCAAAAGAGAAAAATAAAAAGTAAAAATCTTCAGTTGAATTTAAAATTTGCTTGTTTACAGGTCTTCAAAGTATAACATTTCTAAGTATAAGTACTTTCACTTTTATCAATAACTTCATTGAATTACTACTTAAAAAATAAAGATATGTTTAAAAAAAGAAAAATCATTCATACTCCTTTAGTCAGCAACTGATATGTTTTACAAACATGCCAGTAACTTTTGTGGCCAAATGATCTGTTGTAGCTATAGTTCTTGTATGATCAAATAGGTTAGTTCGAATATGATTATAGTATTTCAAATACGATTGTAGTTCAAATACGATTATATCCTTAAAAATCAAAAACAATGTGTTAAACAACATAACTGATTTAATCTGAAAAGATCATTTTTCTCTTTTACTCCAATAAATGTAGAAACTAATGAGAATGTTTTAAACAACAACATGTATGTGCTGGGCTCTCCATAGCCACAAGCTCCACATCCGTGGGGTCAACCATCTCTGGATCATAAACCTTGAGGGACAAAAATGTCATTCCTAATAAAAACAAATGAACTTTTTCTTGTCATTCCCTAAAAATATATTATAACCACTACACACATAGCGTTTTCTTTATGTTAGTTATTATAAGCAATCTGGAGATGTTTTGGAATGATGTGCACAAATTACATACAAATATGATGCCATTTGATATGCATCAATCGAGCATTCGCAGATTCTGATATACATAGGAGGTCTTGCAATTAATCCCCAGTGAGCACCCAGGGATGATTGTACATATTCAACTGGATTTAGCACAACTAACTCACACAATTATTTGAAACTACAAGATTTTCAGACTTGACCACAAGGAGGACTGAGACACTTACTCTCCCTAAGCTGTCTCCATGTGTTCCACGTTCTAGTGGATCCTTGGTGTTTGGTCTGCAAGTGAGTGCAAGCTACGATGTGCTCTCTGCCACATGTTCCCCACAGAGATGCCCAGAGGTGCTTTCTGGGTGGAAAAGCCTATCTCTTCCACTAAAGACTGATGTGTTAGTTCCAATATTAAAATACTTGTAATACACATATAATTAGTGTTATGATTTACATTTTTAAAAAAGCCTCAACCTTCATTCCACACTGGGTATCTTTATTGGTTATTCCAAACTCCTTATGTTGGGGGGAGGGAGGCAGGCAGGCAGACAGACAGGCAGAAAGGAAGTTGCATATTTCTCAAAATCCTGCATAGTTTCACAGCTGGTGGCCTTACGCTGGTTCGGAAGTCTAAGGAGTGTCAGGGCCAGGACTGGATGTGCTCTGTCTTGTCTCTCCTTTTAGTGCTTCCTTCCTGGCATGATGACACAATGCCTAGAATTGGCTGGAAGGTTCTCAAAACTCAGAGGACTTAAAGTACTTTTTGTCAACTGTTTTCTTCTACAAACTGTGTACATTATTTGAAATCAAATCAGATGTGTTCACTGTCCTATCTGAGAGGAGGCTTTTTGCACAAAAAGTGTGAGAAAGAAAAGAAGATTGTGTAAAACCACCATGTGCAGGTAGAGAACACCCTGCCCTGTCAGCACTGGCAAGAGCCCAGCTCTGCCCAGAGCAAAGAAGACCGGAGGGCTATGGTGTGAGGCAACGTTGCCTCGGACAGTGAAGGAAAATGCCTCCACAGAATTTTAAATGCTGTGTTTTTAATTTTAAAAGACTTGGTTGTTTTTTTTTCTCACTCTCTCTCTCATTCTCCCACTGCTTCAGCTGTTGCTATAGTTTCTCTAAAATGCTGGACATAGTTGTCTCAGACTATAGTTCCATTGCAGTAAGAAAAATGTTGATGCTGAAATGGGGACATTCCTGACCCTGGTGGGCAGTAGTGTTCACACTCCTCTTTTCTATTTACAGGCTATCCGGTTTGATCCAGAAACCCACCTGCCCACCATTACTGACACGTGTACAGGCTGTACTCTCTGTCTCAGTGTCTGCCCTATTATCGACTGCATCAAAATGGTTTCCAGGACAACACCTTATGAACCAAAGAGAGGCTTACCCTTAGCTGTGAAGCCAATTTGTTAAGGTGATTTGCAAGACAGTTGCTGTGAACTTTGATGTCACCTCCATATGCTGATCTTTTAAAATTGTGATCGTTAGGTTCTTTCCAAATTAAAGATATTCCTAAAAAGATTTCTGGATTTAAAAACATGCATAGTGCCAGTGACCAATTATTGGTCATAAAATGAAATAATTCTTTTCTGAGGATCGCTATTAAATTACTGTGGAGCAGTTAATTGGATGTTCGCTGTCAGTTGTCTATTGTGAAAAATTAACTTTTTCATGGCAATTAGTGTGACAATTTCCAAATTGCCCAATATTGTGCTCCATCTTTAATTTCTAATTGTAAGTGAAATTAAGTATTTTGAAACAAAGTACACCTCAGTATACTAGAAAGTGTTTCCAAGGAAACATTTTATAATTAAAAATTACCTGTAATTTTTATACTGTTCCTAGAAAATGCAATTCACCCCACAGAGTATGAGTGAAGAAAATCAAATAATTATTTAGTGAGACAGGCAAACAAAGGCCAAAAAAGGGTTTGTAGGACTGTATGAAGGGCTGTTCATCGAAATGGCTTCTTTTGGGGACTGGATGCTAAAAGTAATAAACCTTATTTATCACTCATGCCTGAAATACCTGTCCAAACTGCTCACCAATGGGCCACACATTTTTCTTGAAATATTGAGATTATGCTCCTAGTGAAATAAGATGCTTGGTGCAGCTCTGGTTAATGCCGCTCTTCCCCTGTGCTCTGAGCTGCTCTTTGCTTTTAATAGTAACTTTCATGATTACAGCAATTAATGCTCAAACAAAGCCCAAATTACATGGTGCTGAGTCATGTACTTCATTATTCAAGAATAAAAAATATAGTATTGGTAAAATAGATGCAATGTACAAAACCAGTTTGACTACTTTTCTATTTTAGTGTTTGTGATTAATGTCAAAAGTAATGGAATAAATATCTATATTTTTCTGATATTGATAATATTTTCTGCTTCTCTATTTTCATAATCAATAGCGCTATTAAATTCATGTATCTCTTCATGGAATATTTTTATTTGAATCCAAATAAAATCTGAAAGTAATCTGCATTGTATTTCTACAACAAATGCAAGATCTAGAAATGCTACTTACCACGAAATTTGTATGATTTAATAATAGCAAATAAAAAAACCATAAGGCATTTTAAATATGGTCTTTTTCTTTCTTTGCAAATACAACCTCATGTCAGTGATTTAGATTTTAAGGTAGAACAGATTTTGATTGGTCCTACAGTGAATTCTATACAAATGCATATTAATTCAAATCTAATGAGAGGGATGGCAGAGTATTCTTCAAATGTTTCATTTCCTGTCCATCTTACACTCTTTCTCTATTGAATACAAACATTCCGCCAAAATGTATCTTGCACAGGAAACAAGTCAGATTTTTTTTCTGTAACAGTCAATGGCAAAATCAAGTGGGAGATATCTCTCTGTCTGAAGGTGCCATCCTGATTCTAGGAGACATTTGTCACTTAATATTGCTCCTTAGTGAGGTCTGTGATATTCATGTCTCATACAAGATCCTTTGCACCATCGCCATGGGAAGGGATCAGAGCTTTCGGAGGTAGTAGCACTTAGCAAAGACTTCCACTGTTCTGGAAAAGAAATTTTCCCAAGCTCCATGGATGCCATCGTGATGCATCATTCCTATTTGGTTCTAAGAGAATTTGGCCTTGGACTTCATCCACCCTCTGGATTTTATGAATGACCTCCCATGACATGACTGAGTCCTCCTCAAAGCCCTGGCTGCAAGGCAGACTCTATAGAAAAATAAGAAAAAGTATGGCTCTTGCATTCTTTTATCTGAGAGGAAACAGTGCTTTATCTCTTTTTACAAACCACTTGGGGACAAGTAGGAGTGACCAAGGCCTTGAATGAAGAAGGCCATGCAAATTTTTTTTTTTT
>NDGN011499899.1:3030-20325 GCA_002564285.1 Tympanoctomys barrerae
TCTTCTTCTTCTTCTTCTTCTTCTTCTTCTTCTTCTTCTTCTTCTTCTTCTTCTTCTTTGTCTATCAGTAAATGCATTTCAATGCCTTTATATCTCTCTTTGGGGGCCAAGATAAAAAGGCATTTTACAATTGCTATTTATCAATCAACAACACACACAAAGACAAATGTTACTGATATATTAAATCATATACAAACCCAGTAAAATTGCAGCAGCTTTTCAAGTTCACTCTCTTCTTCAGATGAAACAAGACTCTCTGTGCCAAATTCTAGCTTAGGAAGGATTTGTCGCAAAATGGAAGCGCACTGTCGACTCCAGCGTGTCGGGCGCTTTGGTCTCCACTCCATTATTTTACATTTGAGCGTTCTTTCAATCCTCAGGTAAAAATGCAAAGATCATTTTTAGTGACAAATCACGATTCATTTAGTAAATGTGATGCAAGTGTGGTTGCTTTTATTCAAGTACTGTATGGGATTGCTGCTGGGGGTTAAGGAAAGCCAGCCCTATGCAGCGAGGGTTGACTATCACCATTCATGTTAGTGAACTAAAGGATAAATAAACTTGCGGTTGGCTGGGGACACCAAAAATCTTCACTTAGTACCCAGCGCTTAGATTTCCAAAGCACACCTCTACACTGGTGTGTCAGCAGCTGCCACCTGGGTGTCATTTGACACCAGCTGCCACCCAACCCCTGCATCAACATTCTACCCTTTGAGACCCTCCTTTGGCACAGGACACTGTAGTTCCAACAAATCACCTTTCTGAAAACTAAGAGATTCAGTGTAGGATGATGTTAGTGGGGATGGCATTATTAGATCAGCAATTGAGTAAGTAGAGTTGGGAGCAAATGAGACTATGGACTGATGAGTTTGATGATGGGCTTCCCCGTTCTAGAATGTACTTTTCCACACAGGCAGGGACTTTCATTGGTGCTCTTGCCCACAGAGTGGTGTGTGGGGAGAATGAGGCCTAAGACGGCTGTGCTTCGGCTTGGGGTGCTGGGGTGGTGGGTCCTGGTAGGCCTTAAACCCAAGCAGCATGACTTGGGCACAGTGCGCCTCATCGGCCTTTGCTGTAGCTGGCAGGCAGCCACAATTATATGGTCTGTTATGTGTGACTGGGCTAGCAGCTGTGATGGGGCCTGAGGATTGCCACGGGAGTGGCTCCAGAGTGGCCTCTACAAAGAAGGGCATGTGCGTGCATTTCCACAGGCAATCCAAATCCCAAGGGGTCCTCCTTAGTTTGACTGGTTGACCAGAGAATCCCTGGTACTGCGCTGGAAGTGGTGTGATATGGTGACAGAGCTGTCCTGGGAAGCATCTTCTGCAGTATGGCTGTTTGGGGTGAAGTCTTTCCACGGTGTGTGTTACTGACAAAGCTGCTGGGGGTCTCCTCTCAGCTTTATACTACAGTTAAGCAGGCTTAGAGGGTCTTGGTCATGGCCACCCATCAGAATAAGCACTCTGTGGTACTTCATTAGACTCTTTTACTTCTAGATAATCAACAAGCCTGGTTTGGGCCCCAGAAGCAATACTGATGAGCAATTTCCCTACCTCATTTGTTACCTTTTAAAATTCGTTCACAGGTGGGGAGTAAGGGATGGGGGCAGCAGGTGGAGCGGATGGTGTGCGAGTGAGAGAAGGGAGTGGCACAGCTGTATTCTTCCCACTCTGTTTTTAGTGACTGCTAGTGCCGTACCTGCCAGCCCAACAGGGGACCGTGAGTCAGTGAGGGCACTGAGAGCCAGACGTTTCTGATGCATTTGGAGCAAGATGGAGGCCTTTATAGAGTCTGTGAGCCTTTGGGCTGGGCCGCACGACTCCTCAAGGCACTAGCATGCAGTATTTAGGGAAGGAGCGAACACCCAGGGGTGACAGCTATTTCTACCATCCAAGTGGGATGTTTTTACTGTACCCTGAGTCCTGGGCCATTAACCTTTCTGTCCTTTCAAAAAGTGTCAGCTACGAGATTATAATTATTACCATAGCTCAACAAACATTGGTGCTCAGAAATTTCCAGCAGTGGGCAACAAGGTTTTCCTGAATAAACTTACACTCTTCTCTCAAGAGGCTCCCTGAATGAAGGAAGGGTCACTCTTCAATGTCTCTACCAAGAAACAAGTACTGTAGTTCAGTTGAACTAACCATGATTATCCCCCTCTCCACACTTCTGCTGTTTAATCTCACAGGTATTTTGAAAGACTGGGTTAGGAGGGCTGAAAGTTGACTAACAAGACATTAGCAGAAGGATATAATACCTGTTCTTTAGATCTTCTACCATATTTTTATTCGTATCAGAATAAATGATTTCTTCAGGCTGAAAGACATGCAACTAAAAGTTAAGAAAGATTTTAGAGAAACCATTTTGTATGAAAGTTGCCCCTGGGAGATCTAGGAGTGGTGGGATCCAAACCAAACTCCGAATCCCTTAAATAAAACATAGGTAACAACATCATTTGATTTCAAAACTACTTTAATAGAATGTGAGGGCAAGAGAGAGGCAGATTTAAAAAGACATCTTTCATAAGCAAGACAGACCTGCTATCTTATTAATTTATCCAAGTAAGTATATGACATGCTATTGATTCTAACAAGCAATCTGCGGCAGCTGAATGAGTCTCTTGCAATTACTGTGTCTCTGGTAAAGTTCATGAAACTCTGTTCTGAACCTCACTTGCCTCATCTTTAGATTACAAACTACACTTCCATAGTGCCTACTGCGCTTGGACCTTAGGAGGAGTCCTAAATACATGCACAGCCTGACACAGGTAGGATGCTCAATAAACATCAGCCACTTCTATTGTTGTTATGAGTCTCCTATCATGCTCACCATCATTCTTTCCTGAGTATTTCTCACAGTTGACGGGAGACAATTCGTTGTGCTTGTGTCTGTGTGCACATAGGTATGCATGTACAAATGAACACACATGGACACACAATCCATTTCAAACTTTTCTGCCTCCATGCCTTTGCTCACGCAACTCTCCGTCCCAAATCCAAGAGCGACGCTCTTCCTGTTTCCTTGTGCTCCTGTTCTTGAAAACATTTTCCAGGAGAGGTGGAGAACTTGGGTTCCTTCCCAACCTAACCCTGCCCTTCCTGCATGGCTCACAAGGATGATAATGAGGAGCTGGGCTTAGTCTTTACTCTTAGTATTCCTGAGACGAGGAACACAGGAAGCTACGGAGCTAAACACTTCCTCTATGAGGGGATGAGGGCTGTGCCAAAGGGGAGCAATGCTTGATGACACTCTACATTTTCAAAGTGTGGCCTCCAGACTAGCACTATTAGAGCTGGAGAACGGTTATAAACGCAAGTCTTGGCTCTCCCTTCAGAACTGCTGGATCAGAAACTGCGGGGGCAGGGAGGCCTGTGAGCTGTGTTTTAATAGGCACCCCCTTCAGGTGGTTCTGAGGGCCGAGGGAGTGTCTGCACACCAGAACACAGTAGGAGACAAAAGATAGTAGGAAATGGAAATTGAAATCCTCGCGTCACCTAGAGGGAGTCAGCAGCTATTCCAGATAGGACTGGCAGACTAAATTTCCTGATTGTCCTTACCCACTGCTGTCAATCCCTCTACCCCAGCCTGGGCGATGCTTGTGGACAAGTTAGGTCCCATCAGATTTGAAAGTTAGGCTTGGGCATCTTGCCTTGATGTATTTACAGAGTCTGTTTTCTTTTTTAGCAAAGGCCCACCATTTTGTCTGGGAATTCATGTCCCACAGAAGTTCAACAGGGTTTTCCTGCTAGCCTCAGCCCTGGATGCCCACATACTCATCGTATACACTCAAATTTGTGTTTCAATCATGTGTAACAGACAAGTGTTTACCCTAGGCAGTAGTTTATTCTGGGACAAATGTGGCAAAGCAGAAAATGGAGGGCCATTAAGCTATGGGAAATAAATAATAGGGGTAGCAGTCAAGCACGAGCACAATCTTCTACTTATGCATTCAACTTGGCAGAAGGTTTTGCTTTTACTCTGAGAGAGGCTCCTAAAACGCAAGGCTGATCGTGGCCCCCTTTGCCTTAGTGGTGCTGGCTTCTGACTGCCCTGTGAACAAAGGATCCATCTTTGATTTTGTTCACTCCTTAACTCTTTTCTGCTCACTCCCTGTCAGCCGCCAGCTGGCCTGCCAGCTCCGCAGCAGTCTATCCCTCACCACTGCAAGTCTCCCCTTTCTTGCTCTGTCCCGGAACCATTTTCTTCCCTGACTTTCACCTAGGCCAGCTTGTCACCCCTTGTGGGAAGCCTGCAGCTCCATTCCCCTGCGCCCTTCTGTTCTGTACTACCGAAGTTCATTTCTACCACTGCGCATGCTTGTTTCCTCCTGTAGAACTGATGTTCCAAAAACATTGAGATACATCTTTTTTCTTTGTGGTACCCCTAACACAGCAATGGGGTTGTAGCAGACATCAAAAAATGACCTGAATGAATAAGAGAATGGTACTGAGCCAGGTATGGTGGCACATGCCTGTGATCCCGGCACTAGAGAGGCAGAGTCAGGAAGATTGTTGTGAGCTTAAGACTAGCCTGGGCTGCAAAATGAGCTCAAGGTGAGCCTGAGCTGCATAGCAAAAAAAGACAAAAAGGGAGAGAGGGGAGAGAGAGAGAGAGAGAGAGAGAGAGAGAGAGAGAATGATATTGTATTGAGCAAATAACCTCATTTCTCAATAGATTATTTGACCTTCATGAGGCAGCCATGCTTCAGCCATAGCTGGGGCTTGGACAAGTAAACCATGCACAGTAAGGGCTCTAAATATAGTTTTCTCAAGAGAGATAAGCATATTTTTCCATCACAAAAGTGCTATTTCCAATAGGAAATATACAAGTACATACATATGCATGATCTACGTGGAAATGCTTTTAAAGATGCATAAGAAACTAACTACTG
Organism: Tympanoctomys barrerae; assembly: GCA_002564285.1. Taxonomy (NCBI): domain Eukaryota; kingdom Metazoa; phylum Chordata; class Mammalia; order Rodentia; family Octodontidae; genus Tympanoctomys; species Tympanoctomys barrerae. The sequence continues at coordinate 7,922 of NDGN011499899.1, forward strand.
GACAGTAGGGTGTAAAAAAGACACTGAAGGGGAGAAAAACTCATCATTTTATATACTTTGGTCACCCACAACCATCATGCATTCTTTGTGATATTGTGGATCGCCTTAAATTTGTCAGCACAGAGATAATTTAATGAACATCCACTTGATATACTTGTTATCCAGCTATATCTAATTATTGAATTCTTCAATATTTATTTTAGATTTTTAATAAAGAAGACACTATGGAGGACTTCATGGAAAATGGTGGCGTGGTGAACAGCAAAGAGTCTTTCTAAGATTTGGTGTACAGACCCTGGAATACAGCAACGTGAGGAAAGGAGGAGGAGGGAGGTGTATCCTTGAGGCTCCGGAAGGGTCTGAAGCGAAAATTGGAGTCCAAAGGGAGAGAAAAAGAAAAAATTCAATGAAGAAGACCAGGGGCAGCAGGGGGCGCTTTTCCCCTGAGCCCAGAGGCCCTCTGTGGGAAGGGCAGCTTGAACATACACATGCACAGTGACTTCCAGTGACCTCAGAGGCCTCTGCAGAGAGGCACACCAGTGGAACTGGGCAGTGACCACTGCAGAGTTCAGTGGCTGGAGAGATACCTGAGTTCAGACTTCCCCAGAGGGGGCTGTTGGCCAGAAGCTATTTTGGAGAGGGGCCAACTGAGCTCTGAACACAGAGCAGCAGCTACCTCCATCCAATGGCTCCCAGTGTCCATGGGAGGGAGCTGAGCTCAAGGCGGCAGGAGGCCAGGGAGCCAATTTCAAGCGGCTGCGAACTGAGTTCAAGCCAGCAGGAGAAGCACGGACTACTGCAGGCTGAATGGGTTTGAAGCAGCCCAAACTTCAGGGGAACTGAAGAGAGGAGCTTGCTTGCGGGAAGCACAGCTCCCCTGCTGGCTTGCTGAGATTAGCCAGCTCAGATTTGGATGCTGTCTACCAGGGACAGCAGAGACGTACCTTGAAGTGCACTTTTTTTCTCTCATTTTCTCTCTCTCTCTCTTTTTTCTTTACTGTTCTTGATTTTATATGATTATGGACATGATTTCTAGGATTTTATTGTTGTTCTTTTCTCTTCCTGTTTTATTTCTTAGATCTTTTCTAGCCTCCTGTCTTCACCAGTCTTCCAAACTTCACCAGCTCTCCCTTTGTCCTCGGCCTTGTTTCTAATCTCTTCCTCTTCTTCTATTTCTCTATTTTTTTCCTATTAATACCTTTTAAATATTCTTCCTGAGGGTAAAACTGCTATATTGATGAATGCAAAGTCTACAAAAAGACTTCTAGATTTAATAACCAAATTCAGTAGCACAGCTGGATACAAAGGCAACACGCCCAATCAATAGCCTTCCTGTACATAAACAACAAACTCACTGAGAGAATAATTGGGGACATACCATTTTTCACCTTTCACAACAGCATCATAAAAAATGAAACACTTGAGAATCAATATAACTAAGAAAAAAAGACTGCTACACCAAAAACTGGAAGAAAGATAGCCTCTTTAATAATTGGTGCTGGAAAAACTGGGTTTCCAAATGATGAAGATTGAAAGTAGACCCATATAGGACAGGGTCTATGGGTGTCTACAGGGTCTACGGGGTGTCTACATGGTCTATAGGGTGTCTACAGTGTCTCACTATGTAGATTGGACTCATAGTGATTCTCCTGTTTTCAGCCTCCCAAGCACTGGGATTACAGGTGTGCACCACCACACCTAGTCTCAATTTCCATCTCAGTGCACCACAGGAGCAGGGCTGGCACAGCAAGCCAGGGATTGAACTGTGGCCGTTACGTTCTGCCTAAGCAGGCACTTTAATTCGCTGAGTTATCAGGCCGGCCCTTGAAAATAAATCCATATATTTAACCATGCACTAAACTAAAATAAAAATGGATCAAAAATTTAAATATTAAAGCAGAAACACTAAATCTGCAGGAAGAGAGAACAGGTAAAACTCTGTGGAAACTATTACAAAAAATCAACAATTGGGACCTCATCTAATTAAAATGCTTTTGGACAGGAAATAAAACTACCAACAGAGAGAAAAGACAATGTTGCATGTGAAAAAAAATTCCAGCTGTTCCTCAGACAAAGGACTAATATATAGAATATATAAAGAACTGAAAAAAATCAGACCGCTAAATTTAAAGACCCAATACAAAAATAGCATCTAAAATGAATAGATGCTTCTCAGATGAAGAAATAGAAATGGCAAATAAATATATGAAAAAATGCTCAATATCACTGGTTATTCAAGAAATGCGAATTAAAACAATGCTCAGATTCTGTCTCACCCAAGAAAGAATGGCTGCTATCAAGAAATCAACCAATAGCAAATGCAGGTAGGGTTGTAGGAAGAAGGAACCCTTCTCCACTGTTTGTGGAAGTATAGAGTGCTGCAACCACCGTGGAAATCAGTACAGAAATTCCTCAAAACACTGAAACTAGAGGCTTCATTGGACTCAGCTATTCCCCTTCATGGTATCTTCCCAAAAGAATGAGAAGCTTCATACCATGCGACATATGCACATGATCTTAGTCACTTTTCTCTTGTGGCTGGGACAAAACATCCAACACCCAGAATTAAGGGAGGAAAGGTTTATTTAGCTCACAGCTTGTAGAGGTTTCAGTCCATGCTCAGCTGGCTCCAAGGCAGAGAGAGTGGCACGGGCAGAGGGCAGCAGTTCACGGCAGAAGTCGGAGGCAAGAACAAAAGAGGAGCAGCAGCAGCAGCGAGTGCGGCTCTTTCCTCCCTCGCGCTGTGTCCAGGCTCTCTGCCCTGGGGAGCGGGTAGCACTCACACCCATAATCCCAGTAGTGGACTATGAATCAATCACAAAATCTATAAGCCCACCGCACGGCTGCATGAGGCTGTGGGGGGACATCTAGACACAAGCCACCACATACACCCAAGTCTATATTTACAGCAGCACAGATTGCAATAGCTAAATCTTGGAAACAGCCCAAATACCCATCAACTAATGAAGAGATAAAGAAGATGTGGCTTTTTAATGCAATAGCATACTCTGCACCCATAATGAAGGATAAACTTGAGACATTTACAGCTAAATGAAAGCACTTTGAGGCCACATTCAAGTGAATTAAACACGCATGTAAATATTGCATCTCTTCTCTGGTGTGAGAAACCAAAAGTATAAATAAGGACCAACATATAAAATAGATATTATGAAATAGGAATAAAACGTTAAAATGGGCAGGGAAGGGCCGAGGAGAGAGCTCTGTAGAATAAGTGCCTGCCTTGTAAGTGCAGGGTCCTGAGTTCAATCCCCAGCACCGAAAAAATAAAAAAATAAAATAAAATGGGCAAGGGGACTAGGGAGGGGGAAGGAGAAAGGAAGGAAGGAAACAAAAAGCAACAAGAAAAGAAGGAGAAAGTGTAAACAAAGGTTTTGTAAATAAGTAGAGGAAGAGGGGCTTAAAGGGAGGATAAAGGAAGGGGGAAAAGTCCAGATATGTCAGGTACAGGTACAAATTCCCTATGATGAATGGGTCATTATGTATACTTAAACTGTACCAATAAACTTAATTAACTAAGAAAAAGAAGAAACCGTGGACAGCCTCAAGGTGCTATGTATATGCGCTCCCTTATCTCTTTTTTCCCCTCTCCCCAAAGTAGCCTCTAATCTGGTTTGGCACGAATGGATAGAAGCTCACGAAACCAGCACTTTTCTCTCCAGAGTACAGCAGTTTACATCCTCCTGCTTCTCTTCTTTGCTGATAATTGGTATGATGACACTTGTTGGGGGATCAACTTTATGCACTTGAAATAATATTTTATTTTTTTAATTGAACATTTGAGTTGATGCCTCCTGGATTGTCTTTTGCCTATTTTTCTACTGTTTTTTTTATCTTTGTCTCATCCTTTACTTCTCTCTCTCCTGTCTTTCTGGGTTTACAATGCCTAATTTGTGAACTTAGTAGTTGTCATCACACTAAGGCAACTGCCAGAGTTTGGGGATCAATGTGCACTTTTCCAATTTTTTTTTTCCGGAACCGGGGATTGAACTCAGGCCCTTGTGCTTGCCAGGGAAGCACTTATTCTACCAAGCTATCTCCCCGGCCCCTAACAGATGGGCTTCTGGAACCGGGGATTGAACTCAGAGCCTTGTGCTTGCCAGGAAGTGTTTATTCTACTGAGCCATCTCCCAAGCCCCCAACTTTTCCAATTTTTATAAAGTTTAAATTCACATAAGTTTAAATTTAAATCAATTTCTTTTTTCCCCTTTCCCCCCTATATTTAGAAGGGACCAAAGTAACCTAAACACAGATCAGATGGCAGAGAAACTAGTTTTGATTAACATCGCCAAATAATTCAATAAGCTGTCAACCATAAAACAGAACAGGCAGTATCACTAGAAGCAATGGCAACTTTCCTATAGACCCACTTGGAAAAACATAATTTACCTGTATGCTTTGTATTTTTGTTCCCTGAAAATTTTTTGGAAGCAACTGTTTCCAGAAACTTTCCTTGGAATAGTCAAAATATACAGCCATTGGTGTGTTGTTTTGTTGAATATTAAACCAGACCTATTAAAACATTAACAGAAAACCAACAAAGGTCTGTAGAAGCACAAAGACAGAGAAAGCATTCATAGTTTTACTACTCAACAAAGTGGTAGAAGACGAGAGAAGCTCTGAGGCAGGAGACAGAGGTTCTAGGATTTTGTGGTCAAAGACTTCCTCACCAGGTCTCAACTTTGGAAGCTCCAGAGTCACCTGCGGAAGCTTCAGGGAGAAAGACACCCAACCCCTGTGCCCCAGGGACCCTGACAGGGTCCTCAAAGTCCCAGGTGATTCTCATACATAGTTAGGAACTCTTGAGTTAACTGAAAATAAGATTTCTCTCCGTATACTTACATTCTTATCATTAAACAAACAATCAACACTTTGTAAGGGACAAAATGGATCAAACTGCCTGTGACAGTGTCCAGTTGATGGGTTCCAAAGCAAATATTCATTAGCTTCTTGAGTTAATACATATGCAACGTGTCCCTAAAAGGAAAAATATTTAAAGTCATTTTGGGTGATTTTAACTAACTTCTATGTGTGGAAATTATACTGTAATGATTCTCATTCTTAAAATAATTTTTTAAAAGGGCTTTTAAACTTTCTTTTAAAATAAAGAGGAGCCTAAAACTCTCCACATCCTCAGTCTCAAGTTAGCAAGAGGAGCCAAGTGACAGAACACTGTGGGTGTGCCCCGATGCTCGTGCAGTGTGTTACTGTAATGAAGTCAGTATATTAGGATGAGTACAACAGGCACTACTAAAGCGTTCCAAGGGACAGGCCCTCCGTCCACCCCACACACAGGTGTCACACAGACTAGCTGCCTTTGGTTAGACAACCAACCAGAGGCTGAGGGTGGACCCCTGGCTCAGTTAGGGATGGAGAGTGAGAGTTAGGCTCTGCTGGAATCATAAAGACGTTATTAATAGAAGTTATGATCCACTAATTTAAGCTTTAGTACGAGATTTGGAGGTACAGGCTAACAAAAAGTACACAGGAAACCAATCTGAGAAGGCGTGGTCATGTCAGTATTTTGCCCTACCTTTTGCAGTGCAAGCCTTTCTTAGCAAAGAATAAACATATATTACGAGTGTTTAACTTTACTTAGTATTTATGTGTGTCAGATACTATGCTAAGGAATTATTCTAATTTTTCTCACTTGAATTCACCACCAGCTCCATGAGGTGGGGATGATATTTATGCCTACCTTTGATAGGAAGAACCAGAGGCTTAAGGTCTCATCTAAGGTAACAGAGAGTGGCGTTATTCCAGCTCAATAGGGCGATAAATGAGGCTCAGAGAGGCAAACACAACTGAGAGGGCACAGAGGGTAGGTGGCAAACCCCGGTCTGCGCTCCAGGCTCTTGTTCTGAACACTACTCTGTGCAGCGCTGGCCTCCTTAACTCCAGAGCCCTCGTTCCTCACCGATGCACTCACCCTGTCGCTCCTGTAGAGGAGGTTGCCCTTCCACCACACGGCGGAGGCGGATCCCCACAAGGCGGACCCACGGTATAGGGGAATCACGCCCTGCATCTGCCTCACTCTGTAGTTGTCCAAGTACCGCTGGCTACTTACTGCCACCTAGTGACGCTTAAGACTGCAACAGCGGATTCCACCCAAGGATTGACCAAGGGATTTGGTTAACAAAGCTAACCCAGATATAAACCATGTCAAAGGAATGCAGGAAAGTAAATTATCATGACAGAAATCATCAGGCAAGACTGGAGCACTGACAAGTAGCAAGACACTCATGGCGGGACTAAAAATCCAAAAGAGCATCTTTTTGAGATGTGAATTTAGGAAAATATAAAATATATAGTTGTAAAAATTCCAGATAGGTAGACATGAATTTCTTGGCTTCTCTTTTAAATTCCAACTCTGGGAGACAGAGTCTGAGAAGAAATGATTGTTAAAAATCTTAAAATATTAGAAATCCAGTAATGATCCTGGTCATGAGGAGGGCAACACCCACCAGAACCACACTGTAAGTAAAGCTACGGAACTCTCCTCCCAACACACACACACACACACACACACACACACACACATTTGTGTATTTGCCATGAACAGGTGCTGTTCTCTGCGCCTTGTAGGTTCTAGGTAATTTAATAGACCCCCGTGAAGAAGCACAATTTTTAGTGCTCTTCACAAAGGGGAAAACAAGAAGAAAGTTATTCCTAGAACTGAAGAAATTTTAATGGACCAATTTTAATGGCCTATTAATTGACTGTAAACTTCTTTAATTAGCTTATGAAAAGATGGAAATGGGGGTGGAAGCTTTTAAAACTTGCGGTAGAAATCTTTTTTAGTTCTGCAATACAATTCTAAAACTTACTTCTAATGCCGAGGTTCCCAGGAGGACCAGTGCCTTCTTTCCAAAATACAAAAAGAAGTTACAGAGCAGTATGGCATGCTCTTCCTTATTCCCAATAGCTAGGTGGATGCAACGCTAAGGCAGAGCAAAAGCAACAAGAACGTAAGGAAAAAGAACGAAGTTGGACACTGCAAGAGCCCCAGATTTAGAGCTCTTCTATTCCTCCAAACACACCTATTTTTAGCAGACTGCTAAAGTGACATAAAAGCTGAGACATCTAGCTTTGCTCAACAATAGAAGAAAACATTGATTTGAGACACTGGGTTTGCCATTGCTACCAGCCACTTAAGACATGGATATAGTGTAGAGGCATGAGATAATTTATACCCCAAATAGGACTCATAGTGATCTGCCTGTTTACAGTCTCCCAAGAGCTGGGATTACAGGCATGTGCCACCATGCCTAGTCTTAATCCAAGTCTCAGCACACCCGGGGGCGGGGCCGGTACAGCAAGCCCAAGGATAGAAGTTGCTTGCAGATGCTTAATCCACTGAGGTATTTGGCCAGCCCTTGAGAACAAATATTAAACTCTCTTGGATAAGCGGGGACATAGGGACTGGTATTCTGAAGAACATTATCTGAGAAAGAATAACTTAGATTCTGGGAGGACGGGATCCTTGTTGGGTAACAGACCTACAGCATTTTCTTCTGTATCTGTACAGACATAGTATTCAACTCAAAGAGGGAAGAAATGGCAGCCTGATGATCTATGATTTTTGTTGATCAGTATATTTTATTTGGCCTCTATCATTGTTCTTTTAAAAATGGAAATTTTCATGTAAAATTCTGGATTTCTGGCTTCTGTTGAAAAAAATTCCAAAAATGTTAGCACTAACTCAGGCCCTAAAATGCTAGATAAGTGTCAGGGCTATAAGTTTCCAATGAAATTGTCTCTCTGAAAGTGCTGTATTTCTGTTTACTAAGTTAAAATAGTTATTAAGGGCCAGTGAGATAGCTCAGTGGTCTAAAGCACCTGCTGGGGGAATCTTAGGCAAGCACCGGGACCTTGGTTCAATCCCATGCAGACATGCTGTGCCAGCCCACCCCCAAGGTAGGCTGAACCAGGCACAAAAAAATAAAATAGTTATTAAATGTTTGATAAAATTAAAGCAGTATACAAGTTATTAATAAAAGAATAAATAATAACAAACAATTATTTAGGTACAGAGTATAGGTGTTGGGTTAATATACAAGAAACTAAATATAAAGTGAAAGGGAAGAAGTAGTTGCCAAATTTAGAAAAAAGTATAGGCTTCCCAGTTAAACTGAATCGCATATAAATGTCAAACAGATTTTTTTTTGTATGAAAATGCCCCATTATTGCACAGTGTTTATATTTTACCTGGCAACTAAAATTAACTTTAATTCAGTTGCTAAAGAAAAGCAGCGCTATGATCGTTCTGTAGATGGAGGATACTGGGGTAAGCTTTTGGGAAATGGTGGCGTCTGCTCCAGAATTTAGATTCTGATAAACTCTATATGATAGGCGATACCACTGTCTGTAAAGTGTCATAACATTATACCCCTGAACTTTTCATTGAATCAAAACATCCATTCACCAGCTACCACTTAGAATGCTGAAAAGATTTTTGGTCTTCATGACTTCTTGCCATAGATTATTACAAAGCTGAAAATGATGTGCACAATTATCAAATATTTTTAAGTCTTACAGGGCAAGGTATTGTACTGTACATAATATTTTTTGAAGAAAAGCAAGTAAGCAATCCCTCTTCACTATAAGATACAATTTCTTACCTCTGATGTCATCCATATGTCAGAGCCATCATTGTCATCCCGTGTGTCAGACATGAAAGGAATCAGAGACACAAATCTAGCAATTAGGTCCTACAATCATATTAACATTCATTGAGTATATGCAGTATGTTATCATTCAGCAGCATTTTACAATCATTATTTCATCAAGCATAGATTAAAAGACTATAAGGTAGACACTATTATACTAGTTTTCAGAAGCAGCAGCAAGCCTAGAGCAATAACAGCTTGCCCATGGTCCCAGGGCTGACATAATACATGGAGTCCCACAGGGCTGAGCCCACAGCTAGCTTTCCTCCTGAGCTCCAGAGAGTGTGTAGTAAGCATATATTTTCTATAATAAACTAAAACATTTAATTTAAATATTAATGAATTAAAATATTTCTATTAAAATTTAATTTATGTATCATATTTAAATATATTTAAATATTGTAACTGTTTATCAACATTAAACAGTACTTTAAAGTATGACTGCTACAAAAAAATTCAAATATGTTGAAGAATAACAAAGGTTTGATTTGCTTTTAGACTCAAAAACTGTCAATTCTTTCTGTTAACTTAAGTTTGTAACTAGCTGCTGCATTTACAGATAGTGGTGCATCCTGCTTTCTCAACAAGCAGTGGAACTTCAACAGTGGAAATTTCCACTGAAGTACTGGGGGCGAGGACTGAGACTAAGGTAAGAAAGGAAAAAGGGACACAAATAAACAATAATGTTAGCAATGACGTTGATTAACAGTTTAATTAATGTACAATAGCTGCCATTTCTGGATTTTTTTTTTTTGAGACAAGCTTTCACTACATAGTCCAAGATGACCTTGAGCTGTACACACCCAGGTGACCTCAAGTTCATGGTGACCTTCCCTCTAAGTGCTGGGATTACAGGTGTGCGCCACTATGCCTGGCTTTCATGCTATTTTACGCTGGTGACTTCTGCTAATTAATATATTCGGTTCACAATCCTTGACAAACATGGAGCTAAGATTTGTTCATTATTTTAAAGATAGCCTTTGAAATAAATCCGAGAATATCGTCTCCCGGGACACTGAGGTCAGAACATGGAGGCAAGAACACAACGATATGCACTATAATGGCCATTGTTACTCTCCTATAAGAAGAAGACACTCACAATTGAAAAGCAGAGTGTGGAAAAAGCAACACAAATTAGGGCTCTTGATTTAGCCTTAAAGAGTGTAGTGAATGGAACTTTTTTGTGTGTGTGTGGAACCGGGGATTGAACTCAGGTCCTTGCGCTTGCCAGGGAAGTGCTTATTCCACTGAGCTATCTCCCCAGCCCCTTAAAGATTGAGTTTGGCCTATAGATGATTATTTTTTCTTTTTCTTTTTCTTTCTTTTTTCTTTTTTTTTTGTGTGTGTGTAACTGGGTATTGAACTCAGGCAAGCACTTACTCTACTGAGTTATCTCTCCGGCCACTAAGGGAGCTCTTTAACTCACAAATAGTGTAAATAGTCCAAGGACAGTCAACTGAATAGATTGAAACTACATAAACGAATGGTATAGTGATTCTTTATAGATGACCACCAGCCACAATGAACCTGTTAAAAATAACTGTAACTTACAAGTGTTGCATTAGAATCATGAAGGAATATATCTAGAAGTTGCTGAGGTGGATTTAGCGCCTTGATGTATCTTGTTACTAAGGTCTGTATCCCTTCATCATTAAAAACTGTAGTTATGATTCGTCGGTCGGGAAACATTGTTTTACAATTACTCTTAAAAATCTGTGCTCTCTGCAAAACATCTACTTGATCTGAAAACTAAAACCAAACTTAAATTATTTCAATATTGTGCCATATTATTCCCATAGGAAAAGACCAAGAATCAGTGTCTCTTTTTGGCAGATGTAAAATTATTATGACTGATTCTTAAAATAGTTTATACCCCTTTGATGATATATCTGAAAGTAATTCGGTGTAAAACCTACCTTGTCTAGATTTGAATTATAGGTAACATATGATATCTGTGGCTCAATGGTAGCAAAAATACTTATGAAGGTACATTCTCTCAAGTTCTGTCCGTTGTAATCTTCTTTAGGAGATAAATAAGTCTTACTCCAAGTATAGCCAAGCAAAACTGGTGGAATATTTACTTGAAATGTTCCACTAATCTGAAAGAGTGTATCATGCATGAGGGGAAGGAGGAGGTAAATTACAGTAATAACCAGTACGAACAACTAATGGTGTACTTACTATGGGCTACGCAAGTGCTCGATAAAGATAATTTAATGAAATAAATGCTGCTTTTACCTCTATTTTATAGATAAGAACATTGTGGCTCAGAGAGTTGAAGCAATTTGTGCAAGATCAAGGAACACGTGAGTAGGGGAGCTAAGATTATAATCCCATTCATCTGCCTTTGAAGCCCAATCTTTTTTTTTTTTTTTTTTCCAGAACTGGGGATTGAATTCAGGCCTTTGTGCTTGTCAGGCAAGTGCTTATTCTACTAAGCCATCTCCCTGGCCCCTGAAGCCCAGTCTTAACCACCTCTGTACAAGCAGGCTGAGCTGAGGTCATGCACTGACAAGCACAGGAAGCAGGATACCCCCAACAATGTAGATGCCTAAGGCTCTTTATATGCGGTGTGGTCCATCGTGACTTCATGTTGCTGTACATACTCAGGCACTTCTGCTTTTCTTTCCTACCTAATATCCATTCTTTCCTCCTTTATTGGCAGATTTGGTTGACAACATGACAGCTGGATAGTGGTCATGTCACATTAGTAAGATGCAAGAAGTCTGTTGGAGGATTTTCTTTTTTCTATTATTGTTTCTTTCTCTTGAAAATTTTTTTAATTCATTTTAATGAGAAAAAAGATAAAAAAGGCAATGAAACACTTTCAAAACAGGTTAGGAGGACAGTTAGAATAATTAATACATTGCATATTGTCTTTATGGTAGTTATTCAGAGGACATCTTTCTTTTTTTTTTTTTTTTGTTTGTTTGTTTGTTTTTAGGATGGGAGTAAACCTAGGGCCTTGCATTGAGCTACATGTTCAACACCATCCATCTTTTTATTTTGAAAATACTGTTTAGTCTTGTTAAATCACCCAAGCTGGTCTTGAACTTGGAATCCTATTCAGCTTCCCGAGTAGCTGGGATTATAGGTGTGTGCAGCCATACCCAGTAGTCTGTTGTAGTCGTCTCAGAACTGCTTACTTCTCTGATCTGACTCCTGCCAGGTTTCGCTTATCCCCCTACAACACAGATAGGAGGCTGGAGTCGCCATGCACAGTTTCATGAGGAGTGGGATATAAAGATGAAGTCAGCTTCAGTTGCTGATTACGTCCTTGAGCTGCTGCTCTGGCTCTGAGCTCTTAGATTAGGTAGAACTTGGATCTACTTCGGCCATGGCCAGGTAAGCTTTCTCTTGTATATGCCCTAGTGCCCATGATTCCTTCTCACTCATATGCCCTCATCTGAGAAATTTATCTGTAAGGGTTTGATTTGAAAGTTGTCTCCTCAGTAAAGTCGTCCCTGCCTTGCATTTACCTCCTGAGCCTCTTGTTATCCACCCAGAAACTCTCTGAGTTTTCCCAATTCCCCTTTAGCCCAGGACAGTAAAGCACACCCATGGTGCATTCCTACATGCCTCTGCTAAATCCATTCACAGTGTAGCAAGGTACTAGCTCTACCCCACAAACAGAAAGCTCATAGGGGGGCCAGAGAGATGGCTCAGTAGAATAAGTGCTTGCCTGGCAAGCGCAAGGGCCTGAGTTTAATCCCCAGT
>NDGN011499922.1:1032-18399 GCA_002564285.1 Tympanoctomys barrerae
CTCTCTCTCTCTCTCTCTCTCTCTCTCTCTCTCTCTCTCTCTCTTTCTGTCTCTCTCTCTCTTGATCAAGACAGGGTGGCAGAGGTGATCAGGGTGGACTAGTCTACATGGGAGACCCCAGGTACATCAAGAGGAGGTGATCGGACAGAACTTATGGAAACTAATTTAAATAAAAATTCCCAATTTAATATCTACTTTGCTACACAGACATAATATTTGCTTTAATGGTCTAAAATATAAACCCATTAGTTACAAAAGTTTTTCAACTGCTAAATATCGCTACCTATTATTAGTGTTCATAATTGTAGCTCTGTAAATACAAAACTGTAACTGCCTTAGCCACATAATCTCTCTTGGGTAAGAATTTGGGTAGGTGCTAAGGTAATAACCGCACCAAAGTTGTACACCAAAGGTCAGAGGACAGTGCTACACAAAATGACAAAGAGAAGGAGCAAAATACATTCTCAGGCTCTGAGCCCACCAGAACAAATGCAGGAGACACTAGCATAGAAGAAACTGGGAATCATAGAGCTGAAATCTCTGAATTAATAGCATCTGAAGTAAAGAAACAACTGCAGAAAGGTATAGAGGGAATCAGATCACAAATAATCTCTGAAGTAAAAAAAGAAATGATAACTACAATGAAAGAATTGCTAAATGCTTCTAAAGAAGACACTGATAAAACAATAGAGGAGAATAGAAAAATGATGGGGACCAAGGAGATGGCTCAGTAGAATAAGTGCTTCCCTGGCAAGTGCAAGGGCCTGAATTCAATCCCTGGTTCTGGAAAAAAAAAGATGGAATCTTTGAATGAGCATGTAAAGGACTATTTACTATTTATAGTAAAAAAAAAGATGGAATCTTTGAATGAGCATATAAAGGACTATTTATAAAGGACTATTTTGCTATTTTGTAGTAAAAATATGTATGCGTATATAAAATAGGATAGATATACAGCTACTTTCTCCTAGTTCAGTGAGAAGAAAGGTTCGTACTAATATTGTTTAGACAAGATATCATGTCTGCACTTGTCCAGTGAATAACTACTATGAAGACAACAATATGCAATGTATTAATTATGGTAACTGTCCTACTAACCTGTTTTGAAACTCTTTCATTGCAAATTTTTTCTCATAAAAATATATAATTTTTTTTTAAAAAGTAAAGGACCATTTTGCTGTGAAAAAAAGAAAAAATATGTACACACAAGATAGGCTAGATATACAGATACTTTCTCTTAGTTCATTGAGAAGAAACGTTTGCACTGATATTGTTTAGGCAAGATATCATGTCTGCATCTTGCCCTTTGAATAACTACTACGAAGACAACAATATGCAATATATTAATTATAGTGACAGTCCTACTAACCTGTTTTGAAATTTTTTCATTGCTATTTTATCTTTTTTCTCATTAAAATGAACAAAAAAATAAAGAACAAGAAAAATAGAATTAAAAAAAAGAATGAAAAGAAAAAAAAAAGAGAAATGCTTCTTCATTGTACAACTTTTCTCCAAGAAATTCTGAAGATTGAAGTGGGTTAAAGCAGAGTTTTCAGAGCCTTTGTGATCTGGCTTGGTCAGGTGTTCAGACACAGAAGGTAGACCTTTGTCTGGCTAGATGCCCAGTACTTAGTCCAACCCTAAGGCCTTGTGAGATCCTCATGGGCCAAAAGTAGAGTCCTGAATTTGCTGAGTTGTTGGCCAGAGGAGGCCAATTAGCCCAGAAGTGCCTGCGGTGGAGCTGGCCTGTATGTTCCTCCTGGGGCTTCCTGTTCAGCAGCCCACATAGTCGCTGGTTCGGAGGGGTGCTAGTGCTTTAGTGCTCTGACAGTGGCCACCAGTCACAGGTTCCGGGGATACCAAGCCCTGTGCTTATCATCCCTTCTGAAGGGCTGAGCATGCAAAATCTTCTAGCCTGGCCAGAGGTTGTCTACTGCCATCTCCCTGTTCTCTGCTTCTCTCTGGTGGAAGGCTTATTGTTTGGTGCAGAGTCAGACTCTGCTACCATCCTGCCTCTCTGTCTTCCTTTCCTGTAGGGCCCAGCACAGTGGCAAGTCAATGACTTGATAGAATGATGCATTATGGGTGGAGTACATTGAGTGTACACTAGTGTTTACTCCCTCCTTGGATCAGGGTTACACATCCTCATTCTTCAACATATAACTTTTTAATGTCTTTTGTTGGAAGTGATAGTATTTAACTCTATTCTACTGACTTTGGATATAGCCAGGACACTTGTTTTAGCCAATAAAATCTGAGAGTTTGGACAACGCTTCCTTTAATTCTGTGTGGGTGACAGTGGTCAGACTCTTGCAGGTCTCTCATTTGTCTGGAGTAGAGACGGTCCAGAAGAACTTCTGACTCTGCAGAGAGAATTGGAGAATACCCAAACTTGCCCCAGTTCCCCAAGGCCATAAGCAGAGCTTCCTAGAAATTAGACTTAAAAGTAGCAAAGGGTAATAAACCACTGAGAGTTTGGAGCTGTGTATTACACAGAAGTATTTTATAAAAACATCTGATCATTACAGAGATCAGCCTGGGAGTAGAGGATCTGGTCATTTTCTTTTTAGCACTGTCAAATCCAAAGTATACCATAGTGGAAGTGGCAAAAGCCAAATTGCTGAATGGAGATGGGGAAGGCAAACTCCGGTAGGCTTGCTGTTCTTGCTTGCCACCCTACTTTCAATGCAGGTTTAGATCTACACATCTAATCCATCACCATGCCCATGGAATCTATTGCCAAGATATAGCTGGGATATGCATGTGCGATCTCTCAATTTTAAGATATTTAATCACATTTTTATACTACTTTTCATGCTGTCTCTGTTACTCTTCTCTTGTTGCTGGGTCAAATGCCTGACACTCAAAATGAAGGAAGGAAAGGTTTATTTAGCTCATGGTTTGTGGAGGCTTCAGTTCATATTCAGCTGGCTCCATGGCAGAGCGGGACAGGGCAGAGCAAGATTTCATGGTGGTGGCAAGGGGCAAAGAGCAAGGGAGGAGTATCAGCAGAAATAGCAGCAGAGAAAGGCTGTCTCTCTGATGTTACATTCAGGCTATCTGCCCCAGCTTGGTGTAGCACTTACACCCATAACCCTAGGAGCACTCAGACCTATAATCCCAGCAGTACTCAGACCCATAATCCCAGCCTTGGATCATGAATTAACCAGACTATAGAACTACGCCTCAATGACTGCATGAGGCTTTGGGGGGACAAATAGACATAAACCATAACACATGCAAAACAACATTTTTGACCAGCCCTTGTATTGTTAGTGGATAGCCTCTGGTTTATTTTTATTGTTGTTTAAACAAAAAACTGGAAATCAAAATACCTGACATCAACCATTAAAGGAAGAAAGATTTATTTGGGTCACAGTTCACAGAAGTTTCAGCCTATAGTCAGCTGTCTCCAGGGCTGGGTAGCATGGCAGAGGGGCATCACAAAAGGTAAACAGTCCATGGCAGAGCAGGCAGGAAGAAGGCAGTAAGCAGCAAGCAAGCAACAAGTGATGCCCTTCTTCTGCCCCTTATATCCTATCCAGCATTCACACCCAGATAGCACTCACACCCAGGGTGGGCAGCCTTCATCCCAGCCTCATGCTATGAATCAATACCAGCATTACGTCCTTGAACCTAGCAGCACATACCATAGACCCAGCCACTTCTTAAAATCCCCACTATGACCTCATGAGGCTTGGAGGGGACACTAGATATAAGCCATCACCACCCTGATCAATCCATCCTGAATGTATGCCTCCTCTGAGCCCTTGATCCTGTCTAGAACATTGAAAGAGGACCCAAGAATGCAGAATAGCAGCCAGTCTAATGATGAATCTGCACACTAGAACAGTTCCTTTGGTATTGCTAAAATAATTCGGATAACCACTCAGAATTAGCACCTGGAGTTTTGAGTTTGAACTTGCTACTGGGTTGAATCCATGGGCAGTACTAAGTCAGTCACTTTCTCTCTCCTATTCTCAGTTTTCTTACAATGTATAATGACTTTCCTATTTACAAGTTTAGAGTCTATGGACAAATTACTTAGTCTCTGCACATGTTAGCATCCTCATCTATAAAATGGGCATCAGGCTGAGTTAAACAAAGGTTGAAAAGAATGATAAATGAAGTCACTAGCACATTCCTTTCACTAGAGCCCAGTGGACTTCTATGTAACCCCTGCTCTTAATTATTAACAACAGAAACAATAAAGCAAAAATAAAGCCTCAAATTCAAAGCAATGGCACAAATTAGAATATCTCTGGAATCCAGTGAAAGAAATCAGCTTGAACTGCCTTGAAAAAAGATGAATAATTGATTTATATAACTTAGATGGACCTCACAGGCATTGTTACTTCTCTCTCTCTTTGCCTCCTTTCTTCCTTCTTTTCCTCCCCACCCCCCAGTGCCTTCTTGGCTTTGCTCCCTGCACCTATAAGTAATATGATTGGTGGTAACACAAACAGACACAATGTGGCTTCACAATCTTCCAGTGAAAGATTCTGATTGGCTGCTCTTGGTCCAATCCGTTGCTGGCGGATGAAGCATCAGTTTTGGTCAAGGCTGGGAGTAAAGTCTTTATCATAAGTTTGTAAGTCTGTACAAGGTCTGGTGCCTCCCAAATTCCTTCTGGAGTCCTGTGGCATTGGGAAAGTACGGGTGTCCAAAGGAGATGGCCGGGACTGCTGACAACTTTGCTTGTCTTCTGCAGGATACTATGAAAAAGCTTTGCCATGGTTTGAACATGGTTTTTCACATATTTTTGTCACTTTTCTCACCACTAAGACACAACACCTGATACCTCAGTTTAAAGGAGGAAGGGTTTATTTTGGCTCATGATTTTGATCTATAGTTGCCTGGCTCCAGGCAGAAAGACATTGTGGAATGGTCTGGGGGAATAAATCTGCTCACTTCATGTTGGTGGACCAGGAAGCAGATAGAGACAGAGGACAGAGTCAGAGACAAAGACAGAGACAAAGATAGAGAGATAGAGATAGAGTTAGAGAGAGAGAGAGATGCATAGAGATAGAGGTAGAGATAGAGATGATAGAGATAGAGATAGAGATAGAGATAGAGATAGAGATAGAGATAGAGATAGGGACAGACAGAGATAGAGGCAGGGAGTGAGCTACACCATTCCAGTCCCCCTCTTCTGGCCGGGCCCTTCTCCTAGCACCATTTTTCCATGTGGTACGCACATGACTCAACTAATTACCATTTGGCATTTAACATAGGAGGCCTGGAGGGGGCTGTCGAGACATGAATTGTAGCATACTTCTGAAGCTCATACTGAAATCTCCATCATGAGATTCTGAGAAGAGGGCCCAGGTGGGCCTTTAGGAGGTGATTCGGGTTTGGCCTTCATGAGTGGATTAATGCATTACTGGATTAGTGCATTAATGGGTTAGTGGGTTATCACAGGGGCAGGACTGTTGTGAAAGCCATTTTGCCCAGGTCTCTGAACAGACCTTGTCTCTTGCTGTGTGGTGCCTCCCACGCCTTCAGAGCTCTGTCAGCAACAGAGCCATCACCCTATGTGGTCCCACGTCTTGGAGCTGAACTATGAGCCAAGTAAACTTCTTTACTTCGTAACTTACCCATTGTGTGGCCGTGTGTTGTTAGCAACAGAAAATTGTCTAGGACAAGCTTTTGTCCCTTTTCTTGGTATATGGTGGATTTCATGTTGCACTGTGACAAGGTGAGGGCAATGCTGCAAGGCTCTTGGCTGTAGGAATGAGTAGTGTATATTGGCAGGGGCAGGGGTCATCCTGCTGGGCTCACTGCACCAGTGACATTTGGGATGACAAATGGGCCACACAGAAGTTAGCATAAAAACAGACGGATCTGACATAGGTGTACAGAAACCAGAGGCTGGAGCTCGTGTGACATGTGGGCCTCGGCCTGTGGATGTGGCTGGGGGAACGGCCCACACTTCGAAAGAACCTGAAGAGAGCATACACCTTTGCCTCTGGCCTGCCCCCTGTGCCCCTCTATGGGCTTTCTAGGTCAGGTCACTTTTCCTTTGGAGCTGGCTGGCTCTGCTTTGGCCTCCCCTCCCTCTGGTCCCATCCCAGCCATGCCCCACAGCTGCACATGCACCTCTTGCTGTTTCCCCTACTTGTAAACTTGTGCAGATTCTTATCACCCAGAGGATGAGCGACTCAGCAACTTTGTCTTTTATACACTGTTCTGCATAATCTCACTTTTGACCTCTGCTCCAGACTTCAATAAGCACAGACTGAAGTAGGGTTGGCGTGGATTTGAACACTGTTGCTGTGTTCTGTAAGCCATATGCTTTTGGACTTGATTTCCCCTCCTGGAGCTTGGCCTCTTACAACAAGAAGTTAAGAATTTCTCCCCTCTCTCCCTCTTTACCTTCATCTCTCTCTCCTACTTTGCGATACTTTCTCCTTCTCTTTCTTCCATTCTTTCTACCCTGCCCACTACCTCACTAGACGAGCAGGGTGGTGACAGTTCCAGATGCCATGAAAGAGGGCACAGAAGCTCTGCCCTGGGGACCCTTTCAGATCTCATGTTTTGTTTGGCTTATCTTGATCTGTGTCCTCTATAATAAAATTGTAAAGTGCTGTCCTGAGTTTTGCGAGCATTGAGACAATTACTGAATCTAAGGGGTCATAGAAGCCCCCAGACTTGGAGCCAGTTGGCTAGAGTGTAGGTGGCTGTACATTTTCGGCCTCTACTTTTGTCCCTTTCTGTCTGGATTGTTTTTCTGCTCCTCCTTCTTTGACTGGAAACCTTTTTGATCCTTGCAAAACCTACACTAAGATGTCCATGTCTTAGACTTTCTTTCTCAATGTATGGTGGAGATTTTCAGACCCGGGCAGTTAGGGAGACTCACACCCCAGCACCACACACATTGCATCAGCTTCAACCCACACCACCTTGTATGCACTCATCTTTTGCCACCCTGGAACCAATATTTGTGCATTCCTTATGGTTCTTGTAGAGAGAACCAAGGTGTCTTCTGGAATCAAGGACATGGAGACAAGGCCAAGGTCGTTCAGCAGGGAGCATGGCCTACTTGGGGCTTAGCTGTCTTGCGCCAGTGACCTGTGTGCAGAAGAAAATGAAACAAGGAGTACCTTGCATGCAAGCTGAGCTGGCGCGGCGCACGCTGATGGCACCGCACTGTGCAGGGGGCCGCAGAGGGAGAAAGCGCCTTGCCAGCCGGAACTCGCTTTATCTAATCATCCCATGTTCAGCCAATTCACTGTATATTTTTCCAGGAGCTGTGAGGTGGACCAGACAGCATCCACCTTGAGAGGCATCAGCACTGGAGTGCTCCTGGGGTGGCAGAAGGCAGTGGTGAGCAGAAGCCACATCCCCTCTTCTTTAAAGGTTTTTCTTCCTTCTTTTTTCTCCTCCCTCTCTCTTCCCTCTCCTCTCCTCTCCCTCCCTCCTTCCCTCCCTCCCTCCCTCTCTCCCCTCCCTCCCTCCCTCTCTCCCTTCCTTTCTTCCTTCCTTCCTTCCTTCCTTCCTTCCTTCCTTCCTTCCTTCCTTCCTTCCCTGTCCATGTGGATCTAGTTCAGTGCCAAAGCCTGGACTGAATGGTGGCAGTGGCAATGATAATAAAAAGATGCAATGATAAGCACTTACATAGGGTTTATCGTGTGATAGACACATGTCCAAGTCTCTTACATGTACACACTCATTTAAGGCATACATAAAACCCATTGAAATCTGCTGTTATCTGTTTTCTAGATGAGGAAGCTGAAAAGCAGACAGGTTGCCTCTTGTCAAAAGTCACACAGCTGTCAGACACACAGAGGGGAATAAAGCAACATAGCTCCCATAGGCCCACGCTGGAGACTTTCTAAGCATCAAACAGAGTAATATGATATTCAGGGGTCCACTTTTGAGAACAGATGAGGAGACAGAGGGACGGAAGAGGGATGGAGAGAAGGAGGCAGGGAGAGTGTCAGGAAGCCAAGGGAAAGGCAGGAGGGAGGGAGGGAAGGTGAGAGGGAGAGAAAAAGAGGGAGGGAGAGGGAGAGGGTGGGAGGGAGGGAGAGAGAGAGGGAGAGAGAGAGAGAGAGACAGACAGACAGACAGACACACACACACACACACACACACACTTGTTTACAGAAGAAAGCCAGCAAAGTAAGGCAGAAATAACAAAAAATTGTTCCTTTGCAACCTCAGAGCAGTCATGGCTTTAAGGACAACCTAGCCGCTGGAATCTTCAGGGGAGCCATGCATCCATAAGGCTTCGGAGAAGGGACAGGTGGATCCTTACAATAGAGAGATCTGGTAGTTAACACCTCAACAGAGTGGTCAAACTCGGCCTCGCTAAGCAGGTGATCCTGCTACTCTGGCCTTGCGTCATACCTTAGAAGCCAAAGGCATCATCTGCCCTGTACCTGTGGTGAAGACCTTTGTTCTGAATCTTATGAGGAAGCAAATGCAGGAATCCACAATGTGGGACATTTCACAAGGCAATGAGCCTGGGCACTTAAGCTGAAAAGAGAAGCCACTGCTGGCAAGAAGCCAAAAGTGTAGGTGTGCATATCATGTGAGTGTATGCATGCATGTGTGTACATATGCACGCACATATGTGTGCTGGCATGTATGCACACACACATATATGCATGCAGGCATATATATACATGTGTGAATATACATGTGAATATACATGTGTGAATTTGGGTTTAAATGTGCATGCATGTATATGTGTGTACACTTATAAAAATATATCTATGTACACATGACCATGGACACATATATGCAGTGTGTACACACACATGTTAATATATGGATATATGTGTGTGCTTATGTACACATATCAACATACAGATTAGGTGTCAGTTGAATTTTTTCAAATAGTGCATGTTTGTAGTACATACCTGAGGGCAGTTAGTATGCATGCAAAGCACATCATAATTCCCTGTTTTCATCTCGCTTCCCTCCCCCCTGCTTCCTACATATTTCCTGATGGCTTTCTCTCTTCATACATTTGTAATACATAATGTCTCCAGTCCTAGTGCGGAGGTGGTAGGTGTACACAACACACCTTCATTCCCTTTTTTCATCTCCTTTCCTTCCTACCCTCTCCAGTCCCTCCATCTCCTTATGGCTTTTCCCTTTGAGAAAGAGCTCTCCCTACTGTCCATGGTCTTCTACTTTGCTCTTTCCTTACACTTTGAGATACTCATGTCAGAGAATCCACAGCTGAGCTCGTGTGTCTGACTAATTTCGCTAACATTATGCTCTCAAGGTGCAGAAGATTCAGGTCTGTCTCAATGCATGACATAGTGGCACTTCACTGCGTGTCAAGCTCTGGTGTCTTCACCCATTCATCTGTTGGTGGACATCTAGGCTGTTCCCAAGATTTAGCCACTAGGAGTTGTGCTGCTCTACACACAGCATGCATGCATCACTGTAATGTGAAGCCTTTCAGTCTTTTGGAAAGATACCTAGAAGGGGAATATTGGGGCAAGTGGGATTTCTAATTTCAGTTTTTTTAGGATTTGCCATAATGATCTGAGACTCTATTAGCAAACAGGCTGAAATGATTTCATATATTTTACACAGACACACATCCACTCAGACACATACACTAGAGAAAACATGGAGTATATTTGCATTACTGAAAAGGGTATGGGAGCCTGTTGTACTGCTCTTGCATTTTTCTATGGACTTGAATATTTGCAATAAAAATCTTGGAGAAAATGTGGTTGGAACTGAGGATCACTTTTCAGATTGCTGTGGAATAATGGCTTCTTACATCTCAGGAGCTCAGATAATGACCATAGGGGCCTGGGAAGATAATGACCATGTGTGTATTGCTCCCTCAAAATTGAATCAAATGCTTAGTCTAAAGAGTTAAATATTTGTGCAAAACAGGTTATGAAAATATACCCTTGCAGTTTTTTTTTCTTTCTTTCTTTTTTGGTGGAACCGGGGATTGAAGGGATTGAAGGGGATTGAGCCAATCCCCTTCAACTCAAGTTGGGATGCACCTCTGTATCACTAATAACTTGTCTATTTTGTATCTCTTGCCTGCTCCATTTAAAATATTATCTTATGATACCCTCACTGCAAAAGATGAGGGTTTAGCTGTCTCTCACCCACACCCATTCTTTGGTTCCACATGTTCTCCCTAAGGTTATATCATAACTTCCGCTGGGCCAACCTTGTCAGTTTATGTCCCTCTGACCATGTACAAGGTGCCCACAACTAAGCTGTAAGCTATATTACAAGTTTTTCCTAGCACATAGCTCAAGGAGAGATTAATTAAAAAGATGAAATGCTCAATACAGCTGAACGTAAAAAGAAGAGATTTAGATAATTAGCAGGGATTTGGGGGCTTGAATTCATCATTCATACCTAGAATCTAAGCATATGAAAAACAAACAATGATGAAACCCGGTGTAAATAAAAAAGCTGTGGAAAAAAACCAGCCAGAGTTCCCTATTCCTGGTGGAATGTTCTGGAACATGCAGTGTGAGCCAGGGGTCAGGGAAGCAAGTCAAGAGAGGCAAGTCAAGGACCAGGTCCTGTATCTCACAATCCCGGGAGGACCTGCACTGGGTGACCTCACTAAGTCAGGCTGGAGGAGCCCTGAATTCTGAGGCTTTAGGAGCTGAAGCTTTTAGGGGGGCTTGTGATATACGTGAGTCTCCACCCAGCCCTCCCCAGTCCAGTGTCTGTTCCCTGGGGTCTAACTAAGTCATTCTTTTTCATTCTCTTTCCTGCTGTCAGGGTTCTGGTGTTCTATGGCTCTTATCTCAGGTGCTCATTCTCTTTATGCTTTTTGGTTTAATTTTTACTCATTAAAATACGTTTTCTTTCATTTCGGTGGAATCTTGGGAGGGAGAAACAAGAAAACTCACCTTCCGTCCAGGAGTATCTTGGTTTTGTTTTGTTTTCTTTTTCATTTTAATGAGAAAAAAAAGATAAAATAGCAATGAAACAGTTTCAAAATAGGTCAGTAGAATAGTTGCAATAATTAATACATTACATATTGTTGTCTTCATAGTAGTTATTGAGAGGACAAGATGCAGATGTGATATCTTGTCTAAACAGTATTAGCACAAACCTTTCTTCTGAATGAACTAAGAGAAAGCAGTTGTATATCTGTCCTAACTTGTCTTGTACACACACACACACACACACACACACACATTTCACTATAAAATGGTCCTTTATTTACATCCCCCTTTTTTGTTTTGTCAGAGATGGGTGTTCCATGGCATTCTGTGATACACGTTTCTCCTCTCTCCTGAGCCCCTCTGTGATCTCATGGGTACAGGAAAGCCTGCCTGCGCTACCACACCTGCTCAGAGCTCCCAGGGCCAGGGCTGGCACGGCATGTGATGCCAGGGATCGAACCCTGGCTCCTGCTCTTACCTAAGCAAGCACTTAGTCCACGGAGCTATCTCACTGGCCCTGAAAAGCTTTCCTTTTCGGGGAGTCTGGAGCTCCTGGATGTAGATGTGTGCCTTGACTCTCCAGATCCCAAGTCTCCTGGCCGGCAGAAACTGGCATGGGTTGGCCTCGCATCTGGGTCGCCCCTTGGTCCCTTGGCCCATGATTGGCTCCTCCTACCTCCACTGCTATGCCTATGTTGTGTCTCCTTTTCCCTCGTTTGCACATTTATTTGTGGGCTATATTTCTTTTGAATTGATTCATTTATTTTTATTTTAGGGCAGGGTGTACAGGGTGTTCAGGGTCTCACTACTAGATTGGACTCGTAGTGATCCACCTGTTCACAGCCTCCCAAGAGCTGGGGTTATAGGCGTGCCACCACGCCCAGTCTCAATTGCTGCCTCAGCACACCCCTTGGACGGGGCCAGATCCGACCCCTGACCCCTGCATCTGTTTTGAATTTAATTGGGATGAGACAAGAGGGGCAAACAAAAGCACGTGGGGAGCTGTGGCAGTCACGGTGGCTGTCACTCTGGCTCCCCAGCCTCCAGCTGTAGAAGCTGCTCTCTTTTGAAGTGGCTTTCTGCTCTGTGAAATATTTAATAAAGACAGATTGCAGACAGGGCTTGAGAAGGTCTCAGGACCTGCTGGCCTTCTTTCTGAAGTGTTCTGCCACCGGTTCTATAACAAAGAGCCCAGCAGTGCTGAGAGGGCCGGCGGTGGCGTGTCCCGTCCTCTCGGCTGGCTGGCATGGCCTTTCTGCCACCTGCAGCAATGACCCCACCCCCAGGCATCCACATTGTCCCCGCGGAAGCTGCGTCCCTTTTGTGATCTCCAGAATGAAACGTGCCTTCTTGCCGTCTGCTTGAGATTCCGCAGGCTGTGCTTGGGCTTGATTGCCTTTGTTCTTGCATCTCAGAGGGCAGAGCACAGCCCTTCCCTGACGTGTGGTTCTTTCCATCTACAATTTTCTGGGCTTTGTACCCAACTTGGTTCAGTGAGATGGAAAGCCACCCTCCAGCATCTTCCCTGCAAGCCCCAGTTGTGCTGCTTCCAAGCTGCTTCGTCTTCAGGAGCAGGTGACTCACTGTCTTCTCAGACTTCACGTTTGCCGCAAGATCAGGACGCCTTCCCGGGCCAGCCTGCTGTAGCTGCGATGGAGAATGCTCTGGCTTAAACAGAAATCCAGCCCTGTCGCTTGCAAGCTTATCCTTCTTCATTGGTTTTGGCATCAGACAAGGACCAAAGAGGTCTCCAAAGTGGGGCTGGGGGCACTGACCCCCCCTCCCCCCCGCAGGGCAGGTTATAGGTTCACAGACTTCCAGCACAAACAGAATTTTCAAGGTGTGTCAGTAGGAGGCAACAGATTTATTAAGCAGACTTAAAAATATGTACTCAGGAAGAATAGCAAAGGGACCCTCAAGAGAGTCCCATCATGTCCTCGAGGGAGGAATATTTATAAAACCATGCCAATAATAAATATATAAATATATGTTTTCATATATCAAAATGTATGAAATCAATATAGGCATTGATTTCAAGGGGAAAATCATTGGAAAGAGAGAGTTCAATTTATGGGTGAGAGGTGAAGGCCCTTTCTACAGGTGAGACTGGATGGCCTGTTCTCAGGTGTGAGGGTTCTGGATATAGGAAGGGAATCTGCAGATGAGTGCAAATAGGAGGGAGGGAGAGAGGAAGGAAAAGGGACCAAGATGTGGTGTGTCCAGTCCCCCACACTAAATGTATTGATTGTATAGAAAAATGCATAAGCAACAAAAGGAGAAAGAAGAGAAATGAAACACGGCCACTAGAGTCATTGTGTCTTTAAGACGCTCAGTATTTTGATGTAAGTTTTCTGGAAGAGAAAAGGAATGAGTAACTTCTGTGCTGAAAGTACAATTTGACTTAAATGAACAAGTCCTAAATTACTGACTTTCCTTGTTTCCTTCCTACTAATGTTTATTTTTTTGATGCAGATGCAGAGAGGGTTTGCTGGACACGGGCTCGTTGTCTGGATCGCGCTGTGTGCGGTGCCCGCCCGGCTGCCCCTGCAGCCCCTTGTAGCCAATGATGCCCTCATCCAATGTGAGTATCAGAAAAGGGCTCACAGGCTTGTCCCCCATTACTGTGTGCTGGTTCGCTCCCTCTCTTTATTGTGCTAGGTGCCTTTTGTCCACCAAGGATAATATATCAGCACCATGCAGTAGCTACACTGTAAGTCTCACTTGTAAGTTTCTGGTGACAATGATATTTGCACGCCCATGTTTACAGCAGCATTTGTCCTAGCTAAATCTTGGAAACAATCCAAATGCCCATCAACTCAGGACTGGATAAAAGCTATGTGGTATTTTTTACATATGGAGTATTACTAAGTTATTAAGAAAGATAAACTCAAGACTTTTACAGGTAAATGGATGCAACTAGAGACCATAGTCATAAGTGAAATAAATCAGACCCATGTGTGTAAACATCATATTGTCTAGTGTAAGAAACTGAAGGAGCAAATAAAATCTGAATGGTACAATAGACATTGTGAAAGGGAACGAAACTTTTCAAAGGAAAGGAAAAACTGAGATGAGGGAAAGGAGAATAGAAAAGAAAGAAGGAAGGGAAAAATCTATATATGTTTATTCAGAGGATAGCTTGGATAATTGTACTACTGATTTCTACAGTGTATTGAAAGAAACACTTAATGCCTAAAGATTTTTTTCTCTTTAATTTTTTGACCAATTTTGCATGCTAGAGTCTGGTAATCTGATCAACTAATTTGAAGACGACAGTATGCAATATAAAAACCACAGTTGAATTCTTATTTTGTTTCGTGAAATCCTGCATTGTTTCTAATGTTATTTTTACTATTTTTGTTCTCTTTGAAAGAGAAAAATAAAGAAAAGTATAGTCAATTAGATGAAATGGTTTTTGACAATTTACTTAACTCAGTAATTCCAAAACATCATTAATATGTAATTAATGCAAATGATATTTAAATATTCTGCTGCTTTTTTTTTTTTTTAACTAAGCTGTTAAGATCCAGGGCCTATGTTACACTTGTGGTGCATCTCAGTCAGGACCAGGCACATTTCAGGTGCTCAGTGGCAAAGTGCGGCTGTGACCACCATAACGATGGTGTAGCTCAAGTTGGTGAATACTGAGCCTGAGCAGGTCTTACAGATTTTTTACCCTTCTGAGCTTTACATTCATTAAGAACAATACAATAGTATGGTGTATAATTTGAAGTGGTCCCACTTTCTTTGTTATTCCACCTGCTGCCTACTTCTTTCTAAGCCCCTTGAGGACAGCTTCTGTCCAGAATGGTGCACAATGCTGGTGGTAAGCAGACTGATGGTGCTTCAGTGATATCCATGTCCTCATCTCTGGGACTTATAACTATGTAACCTCACAAAATATTACGGTCTTTACCAGAATGACTAAGGCTAAGGATTCTGAAAAGGGGGAGATTTTCTTCAACTATCCAGGAATTCCAAAACCTGCTCACAAATACTTCAAGTGGAACATTTTTTGTTGACTGCCAAGAACCAGAGAGAAGGCAGCATAGGAAAGACACTGTTTTGGAAGCTTTGAAGATGGAGCCGGGGCCACGAGCCAAGAGATGTGGTGGCTTCTCAGGGCTGAAAATGACAATGAAGCAAATCCTACCTTATTGTGTCCAACAAAGGACATGACCTACTGACACCTTGGTCTTGGCCCAGTGAGACCTGTGCTGGGTCTGCGACTTATGGAACTGCAGGGTGACAAATGTGTGCTGCTTTAAGGCACACGTGATGATATGTTGTGTGGCACAAACAAAAACTGATATGCTAGCTTTGGGACTAAGTGATGAATAATTCACCTTTCTGAAATGCGGAACCGAGTCATACCAAGCTCATGGGATTTTGTAGTGGGTAAAAACAAGGCTGTGAAGTGCTTAGTCTGGTGCCAAGCCCATCAGAAAGACTCACTTACTGTCAGGTAGAACTACACAGATGGCTACAGTTTCCTGAAGTGGCTGTTGTGAAACTATGGGACTCTGGGCCTATTTGTTGAATGAATTCAGGTTGGACTGGCCTGGCCTCCTATCATTGCCTTCTGAGGCAGAGTTGTTGGCTTCTCAGAGATCATTGGCTCCATTGTTTTCAGAGTGTGGGACCCAAGTGGATTTGGGTGGCACACAGTCAAACATGGTTTACTTGACTGGTTTATGCATTTTAATGTGCCTTGGGAAAATGTGGCTGGTACATTAAATCCATTATTCACAGGTAAAGAACAACAAAGTGAATGCTTTATTTTTAAATGTTCTATGAACCCTGATTTCTATAGAATGGGTGGTAGGGAGATACTGGAACCTGGGTCTAGGCATCTGTCTAAGCTAGAGATGAGACAGAGGTTGAGAGTGAGGAACAGGCTGCATGTGACTGCGGAAGTTACAAATTTCCATTCCTCATTCTTGTTCAGTTCCTGAGATGTTTTGCATCAGGACCAATCTTTTGGATTCCTTAAAAAACCACCACCCAAACTCAGCTTGTGTTATAGAATGCATAAACATCCTTCTCTCAGCTGGTTACAGGCTAACGTACCTGGTCTTTAACTAAGGACTAGTAAAGGTGAGCATAGCACCTTACTATTAGTCTGATTTTTTTTTTTTCTGGTTGCTAAAGGCTAAAATATGACTACAGCCACCTTAGATAAAGGGATACTTGCTGGTTGATGGGTAACAAGGGGGTGTTGAGCCTTGTGTTCCAGGAAGGGGAGAAACAAAGTTGAACTTTGCTACCTTCATCAAGGCCTCAGACATTGTCTCTTTTTTTGTTCCTCTCTCACCTCTTCTTGGCCTCATAGAATGACTGTCCACTGTCCCTGACTTGTCAGAGATATTAGAGAAAGTATGGCTCTTATTCTTAATTCCAATATAAAAGAATCCAGAAAAAGATTTTTGGTCAGGCTTGGGTTTAATGTCAACCATGGATCTATCAACTGTGTTCAGTGGAGGTGGGGAGGGATCAAAGTGCAGGAAGACATTGGATGGATGCTTTTTCTCCATCCATGAGATGGTGTCTTGCAAAGAAGTTGTGGTGGGGCATGATTAGACTGAGCCAGAAGTAAGGTCTAGAAAGACTGTATACATGAAGAACTTGTTGGCATGCTTAAATCACTTACTCTTTTATCTTTAACGTATTCATAATCTGTCTAAGCCTCCATTATTCCAATTCTAAAACTGGAATTGTAATACTTTGTATAGTATTTGTAGGCTAAAGGGACACATCAGGTGGAAATATCTGGTGCACAAAAAGAATCAAGAAATTTTTGTTTTTTTCTTTCCCAAGTGGCCAATT
This sequence comes from Tympanoctomys barrerae, assembly GCA_002564285.1. Taxonomy (NCBI): domain Eukaryota; kingdom Metazoa; phylum Chordata; class Mammalia; order Rodentia; family Octodontidae; genus Tympanoctomys; species Tympanoctomys barrerae. The sequence continues at coordinate 17,754 of NDGN011499922.1, forward strand.
TTTCTTCTGGATTTTGCTTGAGAAACAGATTTCTCAGCTCATGATTGAAATCTTTCTCTTATTACTTCATCTTGTTGATTGGAAAGAAGCAAAACTAGTTCCTCACTATAATTACTTCTAAGACTGGTTTTGAAACATACTGGGTTAAAGATAATTAGAGAAAAACTAGGATATAAAAATATGTAGGTCATGCTAATAGTGAGTACTGGAATTCTGGAAATAAATATAATGGAAACTTTAGGGAGAAACTGCTTCATGCAAAGTACTAGGGCAAATGGAGAGGAGATAGGGAAGGGAGGCGAGGCTTCTGTTGGGGAAAATGCCTCAGGAGGTGGCATCAGACTGGTCATGGAGCCAGAGAGCTCGCTATGGTGAGGAGTGGACCTCAAGTTTCAGAAGTGTCTCAGATTTGCTTTTTTGGAGATAACTGAAAGATGGCTTCTGACACTGGGAGACCTCCAAGGACTTCCCCAACTGGTCCAGAAAGATATAAAAAGGTTTTATATCTTCACAGTGGAAAACACTGTGGAGGAAACTTATTTCTCCAGGAGACAAGGACTGTGTTGTAATTTGGATCTGGGATTGTTATGGTTTGTGTCTAGTTGTCCCCCCAAAGCCTCATGCACTCATAGGGTGGGGACTTCTA